>JAINUW010000712.1:0-103680 GCA_020205615.1 Panax quinquefolius
GGAAAGATGAACAAGCATCAAGACTTTGTAATAGTTTTTGATAGTTTATTATTATCGAGACTTTGGTTTAAAGAATGTAATGAAGTTTATTTAAATTTTCCATATGAATGATTGTTTGTAAAGGTTAGATAACCTCGAGATATTATTTTATGAAATCTTATGACGTAAGTGTGTTTATTTATTCAATTTTATTTATGATCGGGTTGTTATAAATGAATATTTTGATTACGTGAACACCAAATCTTGAGGTAATGAAGTACCGGAATTTGGGGTGCATCAAGTCGACATCCCGACTTGATCGGAAAGTTCGCCGCTAGCGAGAGACATATCGAGGGGCGCGCGACGTTAACTGCAGCTACTAACTTTATTTTAAATTGGAAATTGGAAGCGTAACTGAGGGGAGAGTTCGATTAGGTCTTATATATTAGACTTATTATCGCTAATAAAAGGACACTCCCACCCTTTTGGGGAAAAAAGAATGAACAAAGGTTTCCTTTCTCTTAAATTTCAACATTAGATTAGTGTAGATTAGAGAAGTGATTTCTAGAGTCGACGAGATTGAAGACTTCAAGCAATTGAAAGCATCGAGATTCCATCTTGGAGCAGAGAACGATTTGCACTTCGATTCTCTACTTTTTTCCTCTCTTTGATTCTTTTTTGTAATCTTGTGATGTGTATTCAATATGTGGATGATAGATTTGATTCAACTATGATTTAAACTCTATTCTGAGATTGCAATGGATTCTATGGATTAGTTATTTCTGATATGTTTCATTGTTAGCCTTATTAATTTCTATAGGATTGTTTATTAAGATTCATGCCTACTTTGTTTAGTTGATTGGCCATCAATTACAATGATAACCCATATGAACTCGGAAAGACGAAGTATGGGTTTAGATTTGATCTGATAGTCAGTGTTTCAGATGTTCTACATTGTGATGGGATGTATGATTTGTACTTAGATAGACATATACCCAAGCACCATTCGTAGTCAATTGAGAATTTGGGCTTAAACCCCTAATTATTTGTAAATCACACGGACATATAGTGGTTTAGATAATGGGTGTTCATGTGTATTCTATCAATTATGGATTATATATGATATGGGTATGGTACATTGAAAGATGGCTATAATTTACATTTTAATGTGCTCTCACTAACAATCTAGTACAATTAATTTGGCTTAAAAGAAGTGTGTGGATTTGAATGAGTCAATAGATGAAATTGTAATCTCGTGTCTTTATTATCTAGTTCTAACTCTCAGATTAGTTAGGTTTATTTAATTTCATAGTTTAAATACAAAATATAATATCATTCATTTAAATAAGACTGAGATGGTTATGGGTTAATGCTTGGTAAACATTGTTAGTTAATTCTCGGGAACGATACTTTACTTACTCTTTATTACTTCAATGACCACGTATACTTGTGTGTCATGTGTATAACTAGAATTTACCCAACAAGTTTTTCGCGCCATTGCTCGGGAATTAGCTTAATAAATTTTTGCCAACATTAATTTCAATTAAATTAGTCTTAATTTAAACATTTTTTGTTGTTTTAATTATCTTCTTATATTTATCTCTTTTCAAAAATTAATGGGTGACTTTGCTTATCAATGGCCTTATCCAAATATGATTCAAACCAAGTGGACACGAGTAATCGAGGGACTCAATGTATTTTCTATATTATCAAGACAAATTTCAACACTTTCAGAGAGGTTGATATTCTTGCACCAACGCACTGAGAGATATAGTAGTTACATGTGAATACCGGGTTTGGCGAAAGCATGAAAGTTATCGGGCAACATCGTGGTGGGACAAGTGCAATTTAAGGGGTGATTACTTCAACAACGATGTTTATCCCGATTATCAACAAGGTTGGGGGTATCACCCAGATTATGAAAGGAGTTATAACTATCCCAACCAATATCGCATCCCAAGTCCAACACATCCATCGATTTCTACATCCACCTTCGACGTAATAAGAGGAAAATTCAAGGTCAAGGAATTCATGTCAAAAAGCATAGCAGTATCATGATTAGAGATGATGAGTCAGAGTTATCAAGCAAAAAATCTTTAACAAATGTATTTAAACAACTCATTAACTCCTCAATGAATGGTCCTCAATACAAGGATTTTGAACCCAACAAGATAATTCAAGAGGAGGATTTGTGGTCTGAAGTTTCAGAAAGCATCAATCGAGGAGAAGATGATTGAGCAAGGGAGGTCAATTTAGAATCAGAGAATCAAATGAATCAAACACTCAAGCTCGAACAATCGCCTCAAAACAATTGGTTTTATGACATGTATGATAAGAAACCGATGGAGAGCTAGAGGTGTTCATGCCAATCGAATGAACTGAAAGGAGTGGACATTGAGGAGACAATCGAGGGTATGGAAAATGAATATCATGAGCTGACTTGTATAATACCCCAAGTGCCTTCTCGAGAGCAGAGTTAAAAATTCAAAGAAATTTGTACACCCATGTCCCCTTGGTAGTCACATCCAAAGCCAAAATTTTCGCGATTATGAGGCCTCTTACAAACCATGGTGGGCTGAGGAAGAGATAATAGAAGAAGAGAATCATGTTGTATATGTCATTCCTCAATGCAAAAATCTATTCACAGACACAACGGAAGGAGCACCTAGCTATGCAATAGAACTGGGGGCATCATGTACAGGAAATATGCTAGGTTGTTTCAATTCACAGACACGCAAGATGGGGAACCTACCTACGCACATTGCAGTTCTAATGGATGGAGGGTTCCTAGCTTATCGTAGAGGAATTAAATAGCGGTGTCAAGAAAAGAGTCCAGCTAACAGACTATAAATCGAGCGCTCGATGGGAGGCACCCCATCCAATCTTTCTCCCTCCTTGTTTAATTCTTATTTACATTTCATTATTTAGTAGATGTTAGATAGTGGTAAGTCTTAATAATAGTTTTATTGTTTCTCCTCTCAGGCTCAATCCAATTGCTATAAGCATTCGTGATCAAATGTAAGTCAAACAAAAAACTGGTTACTAGAGTATTGCAGGTCGCCATGGCCACGCCCAACTACAAGCCAAACACCGTGATGGGATGGGATGTTCTACATGGTGATGGGATGTATGATTTGTACTTAGGATAGATTATATCACCAAGCACCATTCAGAGCCAATTGAGAATTTGGGCTTAAACCCTAATTATTTGTAAATCACATAGACATATAGTGGTTTAGATAATGTGGGTGTTCATGCAGTATTCTATCAATTGTGGATTATATGTTATATGGGTATGGTACACATTGAAAGATGGTTATACTTTACTTTAATGTGCTCATTAACAATCTGGTACAATTAATTCGCTTAACAAGAAGTGCGTGGATTTGAATGAGTCAATAGATGAAATTGTAATCTAAAGTCTTTATTATCTAGTCTCACTCTAGGATTAGTTAGGTTTATTTAATTTCGTAGTTTAAATACAAAATATAATATCATTCGCTTAAATAAGACCGAGATGGTTATGGGTTAATGCTTTGTGAACATTGTTAGTTAATTCTGAAGGTGGAATGATACTTTACTTACTCTTTATTACTTGTTGACCACGATACTTGCGTGGTTTGCGCGAATTAGAATTTACCCAACAACCACAACAACAACTTGAAGAGGAAGTGGAATGGGAACGATGGTCTTCGGAAACCAAAGCAGGTAACCAAAGAAAATAAGAAGTTTGAAGCACGTGTTACATGCGGAAGTTTCACAAGGGTGTGCTTGATGGGGAAATGTGTATGCTTCAATTGTGGCTGTGAGGGTCACATCGCCCAAATCGCACTCAACCTAAAAAAGAACGCTTGCTTCACGTGTGGGTCCAAGGATCACATTGTCAGAATGCCCCAAGAAGAAGGCCGAGAGACAAAGCAAGAAGCAATGGAGGTAGTAGTGGAGGAACATGGGCCATTATCGACCAACAACATCAAACAAACCCATAGCCAGAACCTTCAACATGACTCTGCAAGATGTTGTGCAATCAAAAGATGTGGTGTTAGGTATTATCCCAATCAATGGTATTGATGCTTATGTATTATTTGATTCGAAAGTGCTACTTGCTTATTTATATCTCGATGAATTTTCTAAGAGGTTAGGATTGCCTAGAAAAGAAATCGGAATTTTCCTTTGAATATAGAAATTACAAATAAGGAAGTAATCCCTGTTAGATTTGTATACAAGAACTGTAGGTGAACATTAATGGGAATATCATGATGGTAGATTTAATCCCAATTAGACTTGGAGAATAAGATGTTATTTTGGGAATGGATTGGCTGTTCAATTATGGAGCGATAATTTATTGCCAAAAGAAAAGTAGTATTCTATGGTAGCAAATTGCCTAGACAAATGAAATGTCTGACGATTATGCAAGCCAAGAAATTGTTGAGTCAAGGCTGTGTGGGTTATTTAGCTTACATAGTCGATACTCAGAAGAAGGGTGTGAAACCGGAAGAGATACCAAAGCAGGAGGAATTTGAAGATGTGTTTCCAGAGGATTTTCCAGACTCTCGTCTGACCGAGAGATTGAAGTTCGATGATAGACTTAGCACCAAGAACTGCACCGATATCAAGGCCTCATACAAATGGTTCCTAGAGAGATGAAGGAACCGATGGTGCAATTGCAAGAGTCGCTAGACAAGAAGTATATTCAACCAAGTGTATCCTCGTGGGGAGCACCCTGTTCTTTTGTGAAGAAGAATGATGGTTCACGCGCCTTTCAGCATTGATTTTAGGAATTAAACAAAATCACTATTAAAACAAATATCAATTGCCAAGAATAGATGACTTGTTTGATCAATCAAGGGTGTTAAATTCTTCTCAAAACTTGATTTGAGAAGTGGGTATCACCAGCTTGAAGGTAAGAAAGGAGGATATACCTAGAACTACATTCAAAACTCGATATGGACATTACGAAGTTTCGGTGATGTCTTTTGGTTCGACCAATGCCCCCTCAGTATTCATGGATTTGATGAACATAGTCTTTAAACCATTCTTAGATAAATTTGTAGTGGTATTTATCGATTTACATTCCGTGTATTCCAAAACTCGAGAAGAACACGGAACACTTACGCTTCGACGTTGAAAACACTAAGAAAGAAAAAGTTGTACACGAAAAATTCTCTAAATTTGAATTTTGGCCAGATCAGATACAATTTCTTGGGCACGGATCGACAAAGATGGGATTTCAGTGGATCCATCAAAAGTAGAAGTCAGAATTAATTGGGAACAACCGAGAACACCGCCTAAGTGAGGAGTTTCTTGGGATCGCCAGCTTATTATAAACGATTTATTCAAGATTTTTCCAAGATAGCGATTCGCTAACAAATTTGACAAGGAAAGCAAGAAATTTGTTTGGACGAAGAAATGTGAAAAGAGTTTTCAAGATCTCAAGAAGAAATTAGTGTGACACCGTGTTGTCATTACCAGATAATACGAAACTTTGTGGTGTATAGTGATGCCTCACATAAAGGATTGGATTGTGTTCTTATACGTAACTTACAAGGTTATTCAAGATGCATCAAGAAAGCTAAAGGACTACGAGAAAGGGTATCCCACCCATGATTTAGAGTGGTCACTAAAGAGTATTTGCTTTGAAAATATGGAGACAATATCTCTATGGAGAAAAATGCGAGATCTACATAGACCATAAAAGTCTGAAGAATATTTTCACACAGAAGGACCTAAACATGCGTCAAAGAAGATGGATGGAATTGATAAAATATTACGATTATGAGATCTTTTATCATCCCGGCAAAGCTAATGTGGTTGCAGATGTCTTGAGTAGGAAAGGCAGAGAAAAGTTGATGCTGTTAACCAACCAGAAAAAGCTTATTTCAGCGATGGCAAGGCTAGAGTTGGAAATCAAATTTCCAAAAGAAACTGACGAAAAATTATACCAGATAGAAGCTAGTCCAACTTTGGTGGACAAAGTGAAGAATGCTCAACTACAAGATGAAGAATGGATACGATCAAAGAGAAAATGGTTGAGGTAGTGATGTAAAATACAAGATCGACATCAAGGGTTACCGAGGTTCGAGGGAAGAATTTGGGTTCCAAAGAAGACGAGATTAAAGACTTAAATCTTAATGTAAGCTCATAGCTCAAGATATTCGATTCATCCGGAAGTGCGAAAATGTATCAAGATTTACGATTTACATTTTGGTGGCCAAATATGAAAAGAGACATTGTAGAATGTGTTGCAAGGTGCTTGACATGTCAAAGAGTGAAGGCTGAGCACCAAAGACCAAGCAAATTACTTCAACCATTGGAAATACCGGAATGGAAGTTGGAGCATATCACGATTGACTTTGTGGTAGGTCTTCCAACAACTCAGAAAGGGTACGATGTGATTTGGGTGGTGGTGGATAGATTAACAAAATAAGCACACTTTTTGCCAATAAAGATTAAATTCAATCTTGAAAAGTTGGCAAGATTTTATGTTAAATAGATCGTCTCCAAACATGGAGTGTCAAGATTCAATCAGGTCGAGAGAGATCTGCATGATTCACGTCAAATTTCTGGAAGAGACTACAAGAGTGTATGGGAACACAATTGCGAATGAGCACAGCATACCTGTGACGCCCCCAAAACAGGTATACATCACCCATCTTGAGTCGCCAGATACATGGTACATAAATTCAAATACAACTTAATTATACAATAGTGTAAAATACGATAAAAACATAGCTGAGAGTTTAAACAAGAATATTGTCATTTAGACAATATCCACACTCAATGGTGTCCTCATTACAATTATTATCACATTATTCCGTAGAATAGTGAGGACTACTAAAGCCATTTCTCCTGTACCATCACTCCATTCCCCGACTCGTCCAACCTATATTCTCATTTCATCAAGAGAACAATGAAAGAAAGGGTGAGCTCAACTAGCCTAGTAAGAAATATTATGACTAAGATAATGCGTAATAAATTATCATTAGCCTTCAACAAAGATAACAACTAATAGAATATAATAGACAACAAGTTTTAGATCAACAATCGCAGCAATGAATAAGCAATCCATTAGAAGAGTCAAGTAGAGCATAAAATCTACTATCTTCTATGATTTAAAAAGTTTTTCATCAACTTTATCACTGACACTCAGCTTAATAAATAAAATTAAATCATCCCTGCACCACGGCCAAGGATATTCATGTAATCATCAATGGTCATGATTATACCGAATAGTCTCTGGTCATAATCATACCAACAACTGTCCATCAATGAACTACAGGCCAATGAGGACGTTTACCACATCATTCGTTACATTATGGTCATGATTATACCGAATAATCCATGGTAATAATCATACCAAGTCCATCTATGCACGTAAGCCAAAGATGACTTTCATCACAATATAAGCATGAGGATGATGACAATGACATAATAATTCAATAAAACAAGTTTAAGGATAAATTTTAAAGATTTATAATTTAATTTATCCAGAAATCAATAACATCCAAATTGTCAACATGATACTGCTTTGTGGGGTAAAATTCAAGAATAATATTCATGTACCAAAAATAATTTGGATGTAATAAAATATATTTTTTAATTAAATGGTACCCGTGAATAGTACCTTGTGAATAGTACTTTGGGAATAAGACTCGTGAATAATAACCGGCATTTAAAAGTATCCCAAATACCCGAAAGTGAATAATATTCGGTGAATAGTAACCCATGAATAGTAATCGTGAATAGTACTCTGGCATGAAAAGTGTCCCGAATACCCGAGTGAATAATATTTGAGTGAATAGTAACCCGTAAATAGTAACTCATGAATAGTATTCTGTCATGAAAAGATCAATAATTATCAACAAAGCTCAGAATAATATTTCCATGAAAAGATATCGGATGAAGCTTAAATATCAAGGATATTCTACTAATTTCATGGAGTATAGAAGCCAAAACTTTAACCAACCGAGTATAATAGAATATATGAAACCGCAAATGGATTTTTCGCCAATGTAATCCACGTAGACAAATCATTTTCACAATTTAATAAGGAATGAATATGAAGGATCATTCACCATGCATGCGGTATTCCTCATAGACAAGTTATTCCAATGTAATAATAAAGAATGGAATAATGTAAGAATTCATCGTGCATGTAATCCGCACGCATATGTTATTCCAAATGTAATAATAAAGAATGGAACCAGTCAGCGTATGTAAATCGCACAAATGTGATATTCCAATAGAATAATAAAGAATGGAACTGTGTCATGCAGAATCCGCAGACAGATAGGATATTCCAATGTAATAATAAAGAATGGAATAACAATGTAATTCACAGTGCATGCAATAGACCAAGAGCATAAAAGTTATTCCAATGTAATAATAAAGAATGGAATAACAAAAGAATTTCACCATTTATGTGGTACTTCGCATAGACAGGTTATTCCAACATAATAATAAAGAATAGAATAACAACCCTTACGAGTATTGAAAGAAAATAACTCTCTTCATGAATTCGAAAGAATAATACCCCTTACCTTAGAAGAAGACTAGATACTAAAATAGTGAGGTAGCAGGCTTCTCTTCTTCTTTCTCTCTATAATTTCTCTATATAATAATTGCTCTATAGCTTTAGTGAATTGATGAGAAATGAAGGAAGAATGAGCTTCTATTTATAGGAAAATATAGTTTCGATAATTGCACGCTTTTAGGGCTCGAAATATTACAAAGACAATACCTTCCTCTTTTCTTCATTTTTTAATTTAGGCATACAAGTATTATCAAACTTGCACCACCTCCCCTAATAGTAAATCATGTGAATCAATAGTAAAATCATGTGACTCAATAGTATAATCATGAAAAACTAAATACAAAGATAGTACTCCATCTATACCTCCATTTGTAACTTAGTCATGCAAGTATTATCAATCTTACACCACCACCCCTAATAGTACAAGAATGTGAATCAATAGTACACACATGTGAACAAATAGTTATAAGCGTGTGAAATAATAGCAATTAATTGCTCATTTATCCGATTAATTACCCGATTGGTTAATATAACCTCCGGACATCAATTATTATCGAAATAAATGTTGATTTACACTAACACTAATAATCCCAACACAATCGAACTATCAATTTCATCTTTAATTAACATGAACTTATTCATCATTAATATTATAACTCACAATATTTAACAACCGTGTCGCTCCTCAGAAAGAGGGGCTTTCCAATAAGGATTTCTCCTTATTGGCGCGCAATTAAGTGACCAAACCTCTCTTTAACAGAACCTCTAGACATTGTCAATATTGAAAATAATAATAATATGAATAACTTTGCTGTCTCAATTATTGATTTATTAATATAACATATTATACAAATGATATCGTGACAATAATTGAATCAATAATAAGAGAGATATGATGCAACAATTATCTGAAAGTAATAATTGAGTATAACTCGAAAGTGACTTCTCAATGTAAGCATCAATAATCAATATTGTGTGCTACTATACAACCAAGCGTATTATTGTACTTTTTACTAATGGGTAGTTCAACAGTTTTTAAAGGTAACACTTTTTGCCAAGTTACTTTTATAAAAGATAATTTCGTCATTTTCTAACTACGACAATACTTCCGTTGTGGGGTCCATTAATGATTGTGACGCCCTACGGATATTCCCCCGATAAAAAGAATATTCCTCACCAAACAAATATTTTATAACAACTTGCTTACTTTGCAAAATTTATAAATATTACCCACAACTATAACATTATATCAAATTCACACCTAATATTCAAAAAAATATTTCGAGAAATTTAAATCTTTATTCATAAAATTTGGGGTCTCATAATACCATCCACAAACCGATGGTCAAAGTGAACGAACAATCCAAACGTTGGAAGATATGTCGAGAGCATGATCATGGATTTTAAAAGGAGTGGGATGAACATTTATCGTTGATGGAATTTTCCTACAACAACGAGCTACTACGCGAGCATCAAAGCATGCCGCCTTACGAGGCATTATACGGCAGAAAGTGCGTAAATCCATTTGTCTTTGGGATGAAGTCAGTGAACACCAGCTATTAGGACCAGATCTGGTTCAACAAACTACTGAGGTTGTCAAACTCATCAGGACAAGATTGGTAGCAGCCCAGGATAGACATAAAAAGTATGTTGATCAACACAGACAAGATCGTGCATTCGACGTAGGAAATTATGTATTCTAAAAGTTTCTCCTCGAAGGGGGAAAATTCATTTTGGTAAAAAGGAAAGCTAAGCCCAAGGTTTATTGAACCCTTTGAAGTGTTGTGAAGAGTTAGAGAAGTGGCTTATGAGGTAGCTCTACCTCCAGAGTTGGAAAACGTTCATAATGTTTTTCACGTTTTAGTGTTACGACCGTATAAACCCGATTACAAGCATGTAATCGAGTATGAACCATTGCAGTTAAGTAAAGATTTGTCTTATGAAGAGATTCATATTCAAATAGTTGACAAGAAAGAACAAGTGCTCAAAAATAAAGTGATACTTTCTGTGAAGGTGATATGGAGAAACCACAATGTCGAAGAGGCAGCATGGGAACTTGAAGCTGAAATGATGAAAAATTAATCTAAATTATTTGTTTAATCTATGTCTTCAATTCTGGGGACAGAATCTTTGTAAGAAGGGAAGAATGTGCTGATTTGATTGTTTGAGTTGTGATTCTAGGGACAGAATCCTTGTAAGGAGGGAAGGATGTAACAATTCGGAATTTCAAATTGTAATATTAAATATTTATTGAATTATATAAATATTTATTTCATGTGTTTATTGTTGAAATGGAAGAAATAAATATTTTATTGATGTGGTTATTATTAGTAAATATTTATGAATTTAATTTATTAGATAATATTCTAAAATAAATTAATTTATATTTTAGAGAGTTGTAATATGACAGGAGGTGTTATATTGTTGATTAATAATTTAAAGTGGTATGTTAAATTATTAAATAAAATTATATTAAGAATATAATGTTTAAGTGGAATATTTATTTAAAATATAGTATGGTTGATTAATTTATTTGATTAATGTTGGATATGGAAATCCAAATAAATAATAAAGTGACTATAAATTATAAACTAAATTATTTATTAAAATAATTAAAGTAGTTTTAAATGGGTTTAACCCAAACAAGGCCTAAAGATATTAAATCTTTATTTTAAAGATTTTTGCCAAACAAAGTCTTATGACTTTTGGATTTTCAAATTTTGAATTTAAATAATCTAGATAAAATAAATAAAACAAATTAAATAATAGATATAATATAATTATAACTTATACATTATTTTATAACTGATATCCTAATAAGTATGCGTATGAAGGTTATATCAGTTTTCTTTTACGTATTAGTTAGTCTATATTGGCTATACTGAGAGTACAGAGAGAACTTGATGAGAGATTAAGAGAAAATCTAAGCAACTTCAGTGTTTAACAAAGAGGATTTCCAAGCTATTTGAAGGTATTTCTTATCATCTTGATATTAGATATATATATATATATATATATATATATATATATATATATATATATATATATGGGTTTTTATGGCATAAAAACCTCATGTTACGTGAATTCAAATTCTTTGAATTATTGATATATATAATTGGTAATTGTGAGTATGTGTTTCTAATGATTAAAGTTTGTTTTTAAATAAGGAAATTGCATGTTAATTTTGTATAATAGTAGAAAAATCATGACAGTGTATATATTTGTCATATGGCTTATGTGTGTATCAATTTTGATGGTCAATTCATATCTTAAACTGTAAATTAAAACTTGTTTATGCTAGTTCATTAAGAAACGAAGATAATGTAACTTGAACGAAGTGATTTGGTGAGGAATTAAAATCACAGTGTTGATTTTTGTGAAGAAACTCAAAAATGGAGTTTTCATATGAAAATGAGAAATTTGAGAAATTAAAATAGTTAGAAGTGTTGTTAAATTGCTCTATGTTGATGAATATGTTAGCAATCATGTGTATGATAGTTTTATATTTAATTTATATGTTAATATTACTGTTTTATGGGTGAAATTCGTGTTTGTTGGGCTAAAGTCATCTCATCGCTCATAGCTGACTCTTTATCGTTCAGTGCACTTTTCATTCATTTAGTGCTGAAATAAAAAACTTGTGTAAAATGGCATAATTGCTGCAAGCTTTAATCGGCGCTTGTAATGGCGCAATTGTCCCATAATACCGGTCCGAGGCTAGCGATCACGATGCGATTACTGGGTAGCGTACATACATTGGTCTAATGATGTGTTAGTATAATAAACATGTAATAATATAGCTAAAATGTAATCGTGCTATGTGGTTAGTAGTTTCAAAGTTTTTAAATGGTTAGTAAGTGATGAACGTGGTATATTAGAACTTAGTGAGCATGATGAATAGTAAACAGGTATTGTGAATGTAACACTTGTAATTTCTGATATTTGTATGGTAGCTTAAGGCTTGTGCTAAAATAATAAGTCTAACTAGAAATGCGTGTTATGTTGGAATGTGAATGTTAGTATATCTAATAGATGGTGATTCTAAACCTATATGTAGGTGAACATGAGTTTAATATTATAGCTTACGCTCGAGGCAAGTACTTTAACTTTTGCTTTTATAATAATTGTTCAAGCTTCTAAATCTCATTTATTTACATGGAGCATGTTTTAATCTTAATTTATTGGAATTCTAATCATTGTTGGCTTACTCTAACTTGTTTATAGTTAAACAAGTTTCTCTAGTTCATTCTTTTATAATAAATGTTCTTGGACTTTAATTCCTTGTGTTGAATTGTTCAATCACTTTGTATAGTTTATTACCATGTGGAGTAAGCATTGTTTCCAGCTTGCTATCAATTAGTGCATGTTCGGTAACTAAATTTCTAATTTGACAAGATCACAGACCTAGCTTATTATCTTTCAAGCCAAGGTTTATTATGTTCTTCATTTTGATCAATACTTATGCTCTCTAGTTATTTTCAAGCATGAGTTTAGAATATAGTCAATTCACCTATGATTCTCAATTGTTCTATGTTATGTTGTTATTAAACAACTGTTGTGTTATTAAGCATCGTTGATTCAACTAATCCCCTAGTTGATGATCGTTAAACTTCAAATTACCCTTGAAAGCTTATCCAAACCAAACTTTCTTTGGTGCGGACTTGTACTCTAAATACTGAGATGAACAACCCTATTATTAGGGGTTTACGCTTAGCGTTGAAATATTTGTGCACAATACATTGTACAAAGGGTTGAACCCCCTAAGTACGTGGAGTACTTATAGTCTTATGACTTTTAAAGTTTAAGTTGAAAGATTACTTATAATTTTGGACATGGTTCGTGGTCATTAGACCCTTAGTTGTATATTTCAGAATGTTAATAGAACATATCATTCAATTCTATTGAGCCTATTATTTGGCAGTTGTTGTAAAGATTTTATTCATTGTTATTTCAAGTGAGCTTTGTTTGCTCAATCTTGCTTATATAATTATTACAAATAAGGATGATAGATGTACCTAGCACCTGTAAGGGAAAGGGAAAGATGTACAAGTATTGAAGACTTGTAATATGTTGACAGTTATTTATCATAATTTAATTCGATTGATGTAATGAAGTATTTATTAAATTTTCGCATTTGAATGATTGTATTTAAAGGTTAGATAACCTAGAGATTTTTTATTAATGTTGTAAGACCCCGAATTATATGAAATGAAATTATCTAATTTTTTTATAATTATTATTCTATTTAATAAATGGTTTAATTGATAAAAGGTTAAAGTTAAGGGTGATATTTGAAAATTTTGCAAAGTAAGCAAGTTGATATAAAATATTCGTTGTGTTGGGGAATATTCGATTGGTCGGGTAATATTCTTTTTAACAGGTATTATTCGTACGACGGTAAAATCATTTGTGGACCCCACAACGGAAGTATTATCGTAATTAGAAAATGACAAAAATATCTTTTTATAAAAATAACGGCGAAAGTGTTACCGTTAACTGTTGAACTACTCAGTGGTAAAAGTACAGTAATACGCGTGGTTCCATAGTGGCACACGGTATTGATTGTTGATGCTTACGTAAGAAGCCACTCAGTTTACTCAATTATTGCTACAGTAATTGTTGCATAGTATCACGTTATTTGATTCAATTATTGTCACAGTATCATCTGCATAATATTTTATATTATTAAATCAATAATTGAGACAACAAAGTTATTCATATTATTATTTGCAATATTGACAATGTCTAGAAAGTTCTGTCGATGAGAGATTTGGTCACCTAATTGCGCGCCAATAGGGAGAAATCCTTATTGGAAAGCCCCATCTTTCCTGAGAATGATCTGGTTGTTAAATATTGTGATTTATAATATTAGTGATGAATAATTGTTGAAGTATTAAGAATGTGTTTATTGAAGATAAGTAAATTACAAAAGTTAGAGGGGAATAATGCAAACTTGGAAAACTTTAGGGGTACCAAAGTGTAATAAGTTAAATCAATCTGGACCATTGGTGGTGGTTTTAATAGTAAATCAATCTGGACCATTGATGGTGGTTTTAATAGTAAATCAATTTGGACCATTGATGGTGGTTTTAATAGTAAATCAATCTGGACCGTCGGTGGTGGTTTTAATAGTAAATCAATCTGGACCGTCGGTGGTGGTTTTAATATTAAATCAATCTGGACCATTGCTGGTGGTTTTAAAAGTAATCAATCTGGACTGTCGGTTGTGGTTCTAATAGTAATCAATATGGATCGTCTGTTCTAATAGTAAATCAATCTGGACCGTTCGTGAATAGGTTACTATTTAGTCCATTCTCCTATAAATAGAAGCTTAATTCTTCTTTCATTCTCACCAATTCACTGAGATTCACAAGAGACACTATAGAGAGAAAAACTATAGAGAGCAAGAAGAAGAGTATTCTACCTCTTCACTATTGCAGTATCCACCCTTCTACTAAGGTAAGGAGTGTTATTTCTTCTGTATCCGTAAGGGGTACTATTTCTTTCGTATTCATAAGGAATACTATTTTTTTGTATGCATCCTTTAATATGTCGGAATAACTTGTCTACACGGATTACGTACCGTATGACGGGTGAAAATCCATTTGCAGCTTTGTATGTTATTTCTTTTCATATTCTTAAATCTAAACTTACTATGGTAAGTATTATTTCTATAATCCCTGAAATTAGTGGGATATCCTTCAAGTTTTGCGCTTCATCCAGTATCGTTTTGTTGGAATATTGATCTGAACTTTCTTATTAAAGATCATTATTTTCAATGGGTTATTATTCTCAGGTTACTATTCACACGGTTACTATTCACTAAAATATTATTCACTCAGGTATTCGAGGCAAAATTTATTTCTTTTCTGTCCAAATTATTTTTGATACATGGATATTATTCTTGAATTTTACTCCACAAAGCAGTATCATGTTGACAATTTGGACATTATTAAATTCTGGATAAATTAAATTATAAATCTTTAAAATTTATCCTTTGCTTTCATTTAATTAAATGTTTATATCATTGTCATCATCCTCATGCTTATATTGTGATAAAAGTCATCTTTGGCTTACGTGCATAGATGGACTGTTGATTGATATGATTATGACCAGGGATTATTCGATATAATCATGACTGTTGATGATTACATTAATATCCTTGCCCCGTAATGTAGGGATGATTCAATGATGTGGTTTATTTATTAAGCTGAGTCTCGTCGATAAAGTTGATGAAAACCTTTTTAAATCATAGAAGATAGTAGATATCATGCTCTACTTGACTCTTCTAACGGATTGCTTATTCTGCTGCAGTTAAACTTGTTGTCGATTATATTCTACCAGTTTAACATTGTTGAAGGCTAATGATATCTTATTTTGCATTATCTTAGTCATAATATTTCTTCACTGGGCTAGTTGAGCTCACCCTTTTACTTCCATTGTTCTCTTCAGGAGATGAGAACGTAGCCGGAACTAGTCGGGGAACGGAGTAATGGCCCGAGATGGTGTTATAGTAGTCCTCACTATTCTATAAAATAGTGTGATAATAAATGTAATGAGGACTCCATTTGAGTTTGGATATTGTCTAGAAGGCAATATTCGTGTAAAAACTCTCAGCTCATGTTGTATAATTAAGTTTGTATTTGTATTCAGTACCATGTATTTGGAGACCCAATATGGGTGATGTATACCTATTTTAGGGGCGTCACAGTTGGTATCAAAGCTTAGGGATATAATCCCTGGCTGAGATGTGAGACAAGAACTAGGAGGGGAGAGACAGGGAATTCCTTCGCTAGTATGACCTACCTAAGATTATTTGGTATTTAATTGGTCTTCAGAGTATAAGGATAATATGTGATATATCAATTAACCCTTATTTTGTGGCAGTGTTTGAAAATGGCATCTAAAAATGTTGAGATTAACAATGAAGCACATGAGGCCGTTGAGTCACCAATAATTAATACCTAGGATAATGTGCAACAGAAAGACAATAATCCTTAGGTAAATAACAACACCGATCAAATGATGAACGATGGGATGCTTAGAAGCTTTATGAAATTCATGCAACATCAGGCGAGAGCAGCTCTTGTCCAAAATGCAGGTGGAAACACTGGCAACTCTCGGACGGTCACCGCTAAGCAGTTCAAGGAGCTAGGACCACCGAAGTTTATTGGAGAGCCAAAACCACTTAAGGCGGAGACGTGGATAAAGCAGATCACCAAGATATTTGATGTCTTGGGATGCTCTGAGGAGCAAAAGGTTCCCTTTGCCACCTTCATGTTGTGAGGAGAGACAGATTACTGGTGGGAATTTGTAAAGCGTACTCAACCTGCCGTACTGAAAATGTCTTGGGAGATGTTCCAAGAGTTGTTCAACGACAAGTACTTTCCAAAAAGTATTCGTCACATGAAAGAGGTGGAGTTTATCAAGTTGGAGCAAAACAATATGACAGTGTCATAGTACGAAGCTAAGTTTACTGAGTTGTCCCGGTTTGTGCCCCACTTGGTTGATAATGAGGAGAGAATGACACGGATGTTTCTAAGAGGTTTGAAACCTGAGATACGTCAAAACTTAATTTCTCACAAACTGTGTTTGTATTCAGATGTTGTAAATAGGGCTCAGTTATTGGAGCACGATAATGAGTCAACCCAACCCGAGAGAGAAGCGGTGACAAGTAGATAATAATACCAATGGTAGAGGTAATAGAAGCCGTGTGACAACAAGCGTGGAGGGAATCAACATGCCAGAAATGGTAACCACTCCGGTAGTAATCATGGCCAAGATAATAGAAGTGGAAATTTCAAGATGAGGAGATTCAATAATGATGGAAAGACGTCAGCACCAACACCTATTGTTAAGGAAGGAGAACGATCGTCGGTCGTATGTTACAAATGCGGAGGGGAGGGACACATAAGTCCAAACAGTACGCAGTAGTCTAAAGCATGTTACAATTGTGGAAGAGAAGGTTACCTAGCCCGATTTTGTCGGGCACCAAAGTTAAGTCCAGCTAGGATGGAGGCATCAAAGGCCGTCCTAGACAAGACAAAACTGGTAGTTCAAGGGAGAGCGTTTGTCGTAACCTCACAAAAAGTGAGGAATCCGAACGAGGTGATCACGAGTAAGCTAATCATAAACTCTTGCGAAGCTTATACCTTATTTGATATCGGTTCTACCCAGTCTTTTATTTCTCCTACTTGCGCTCAACGTTTAAATTTGACTACGGAGAAATTAGACTTTGACTTATCGGTTGAAACTCTGTTGGGGGAAACCTTTATTACATCCACTATTTATAAGTCTTGTTTAATTCAAATTGGTAACCGCATGTTACCTGTCGATCTTATCTCATTAAAAATACTTGCATTCGATGTGATTTTAGGAATTGATTGGTTGACTACTCATCATGCTAGAATTGATTGTTTTTGTAAGGTTGTTAGCTTTCATGTTCCTAACCAACCTATTATTCGAATTCAAGCAACCAAACCATTAAAGTCAATCACTGTCATTTCAAGCCGTAAAGCTATTCGTTTATTGAAAAACGGATGTCAAGCTTTCTTAGCACATGTCACGGATTTAAACAAAAATATGTCAGTCTTGAATGATATTTCTATTGTTAATAAATTTCCTAACGTACTCCCTGAAGAACTTCCTGGCCTACCCCCAGAGTGTGAAATTGAATTTTGTATCGACCTTGAACCCGGTAAAAAACCCATTTCCAAAGCCCCATATCGAATGGCTCATGTTGAACTTCAGGAGTTAAAGACCCAACTATAGGAATTGTTAGACATCGGTTTCATTCATCCTAGTACGTCTCCTTGGGGTTCTCCTATTCTATTCATAAAGAAGAAAGATGGGAGTATGTAACTTTGTATTGATTATCGGGAGTTGAATCATGTCACCATCAAAAATAGGTACCCATTGCCTTGCATTGATGACCTATTTGACCAGCTGCAAGGCGCCAAGTTCTTTTCAAAGATTGATCTTCGTTCCAGATATCATCAATTAAAGATTAAAACTGATGACATTCCAAAGACTGCTTTCAGAACTCGGTACGGGTATTATGAATTCCTAGTCATGTCTTTTGGATTGACTAATGCTCCTACTTCCTTCATGGATATGATGAACCGAGTATTCAAGGAATATTTAGATCATTTTGTGGTTGTCTTTATTGATGACATTATCATTTACTCCAAAAGTCGTGAAGGTCATGAGCAACACTTGAGGCTGATACTACAAAAGCTTCATGAGAACAAATTATATGCCAAGTTGAAGAAATGCGAGTTTTGGCTTGAGGAAGTAGCATTCATTGGGCGCGTGATATCAAATCATGGAATATCTATTGTCCCGACAAAGATTGAAACAATTCAAAGCTGGGAGCAACCTAAGTCAGTGACCGAAGTACGTAGCTTTCTAGGCTTAGCTGGTTATTATCGGTGATTCGTGGAAATATTTTCTCTAATCTCTACTCTATTAACTCAGCTGAATAGAAAAGATACAAAATTTGTTTGGAGCGAAGAATGTGACAAGAGTTTTCAAGAACTCAAGAGGAGACTCATTTCAGCACCTGTTCTGACAATACCATCTGGCTCTAAGGGATTTGTCATCTACAGCGATGCTTCAGGAAGAGCGTTAGGATGTGTTCTCATGCAACATGGGAAAGTCATAGCCTATGCCTCACGATAACTCAAAGAATATGAGATGAATTACCCTACTCATGATCTAGAGTTGGCAGTTGTCATCTTCGAACTTAAAATCTAGAGGCATTACCTGTATGGGGAGAAAGTGGAGATCTATACGGATCATAAAAGCCTCAAATATTTCTTCACTCAAAAGGAACTCAGTATGCGGAAACGACGTTGGCTTGAACTATTGAAAGATTATGATCATAACATTCAATACCATCCTGGAAAAGTAAACATGGTAACTGACGCATTAAGTAGAAGATCATATGCGGGTACGAGTGCGATATTGTCAATGCAAAGGCCAATTTTGTATGACTTGCAAATGATGGAGATAGAGTTAAAGACTCCAGGGACCCACATGATGATGGCAAATATACGAGTAGAACCGACTTTAATTGATAAAGTTAAAATTTCTCAAGCTACGGACCTGGAGTTGATGTGTATGAAGAAGAAAGTACAAGAAGGTGATTTTCTGGAAGCAAGAATTGATGAGGAAGGAATACTTCGAGTCAACTCCAGACTTTGTGTTCCAAACGACCCTAATTTAAAGTATAAGATCATGATGGAGGCGCACAACACACCGTTTTCAATCCATCCTGGGAGTTCAAAATGTATCGTGATCTTTGACATATATTTTAGTGCAGTAATATGAAGAGAGATGTAGCGGAGTTTATCTCAATGTGTCTAACTTGTCAACGAGTCAAGGTGGAGCATCAAGTGCCAAAAGGTCCATTACAACCATTTGAAATTTTGGAATGGAAGTGGGAGCACATTACCATGGATTTTGTTACTGATCTTCCCAAGGTATAAATGCGATTTGGGTCATTGTTGATAGATTGACCAAGTCTGCTCATTTCTTACCTATACGAGAAACATATTCACTTAAACGTCTTGCTCGTATGTACATAAATGAGATTGTAAGACTGCATGGCATGCCAGTATCCATAGTTTCTGATCGAGACCCAAGATTCACTTCACAATTTTGGGTTAGTTTGCAAAAAGCTATGGGCACAGATTTACGATTTAGTTCGGCATATCATCCTCAAACGGACGGGAAGTCGGAGAGGACTATTCAAACTCTTGAGGATTTATTTAGACTATGTGTCCTTGACTTCAAAGGAAGTTGGGACAAGTTCTTGCCATTAGTGGAATTCTCCTACAACAACAGTTATCAAGCAAGTGTCGTTCTCCAGTATGGTGGGATGAGGTGGGTGAAGCAATGTTGTTGGGACCGGAGTTGGTACATATGACTACAAAAAATATTCAAATGATCCAACAACGTATAAAAACCTCACAAGATCGACAAAAGAGTTATGTTGATCTTCATCGAAAAGACGTGGAGTTCAAAGTTGGAGATCATGTGTTGTTACGTGTTGCTCCATGGAAAGGAGTTACAAGATTTGGAAATAGAGGAAAGCTCAATCCTCGATTCATTAGGCCATTCGAAATCCTCGATCGAGTAGGAACTGTGGCTTATAGACTTTCGTTACCTCCAAGTATGTCTCGTGTTCATAATGTTTTTCAAATATCTATGTTACGTAAATCATGGAAGACCCGAACCACATTATTGAGTTAGAACCGGACGAAATAGCAGAAGATTTAACGTATGAAGAGGCACCTGTTAAAATCTTGGATAAGAAGGAACATATTCTACGCTCCAAGATTATACCTCAAGTCAAAATTTTGTGGAGAAACCACGATGTTGAGGAAATAACCTGGGAGTTAGAATCTGAAATGAAATCAAAGTATCCTCACCTCTTCGTCATACCAGGTACGTACACCAAATTCGAGGACGAAATTTCATAAGGAGGGGAGGTTATAAGACCCCGAATTATATGAAATGAAAGTATCAAATTTTTTTATAATTATTATTCTATTTAATAAATGGTTAAATTGATAAAAGGTTAAAGTTAACGGTGATATTTGAAAATTTTGCAAAGTAAGCAAATTGATATAAAATATTCATTGTGTCGGAGAATATTCGATTGGTCGGGGAATATTCCTTTTAACAGGGAATATTCGTACGACGGTACAATCATTTGTGGACCCCACAACGGAAGTATTGTCGTAGTTAGAAAATGACAGAAATATGGTTTTATAAAAATAACGGTGAAAGTTTTACCGTTAATTGTTGAACTACCCGGTGGTAAAAGTACAGTAATACGCGTGGTTGCATAGTAGTACACGGTATTGATTATTGATGATTACATAAGAAGCCACTCAGTTTACTCAATTATTGTTACAGTAATTGTTGCATAGTATCTCACGTAATTTGATTCAATTATTGTCATAGTATCATCTGCATAATATTTTATATTATTAAATCAATAATTGAGACAACAAAGTTATTCATATTATTATTTGCAATATTGACAATGTCTAGAAAGTTCTGTCGAGGAGAGGTTTGGTCACCTAATTGCGCGCCAATAGGGAGAAATTTTTATTGGAAAGCCCCCTATTTCTTTGGAATGATCTGGTTGTTAAATATTGTGAGTTATAATATTAGTGATAAATAATTGTTGAAGTATTAAAATATGTTTATTGAAGAAAAGTGATACAAAAGTTAGAGGGGAATAATGCAAACTTGGAAAACTTAAGGGGTAACAAAGTGTAATAAGTTAAATCAATCTGGGCCATTGGTGGTGGTTTTAATAGTAAATCAATCTGGACCATTGATGGTGGTTTTAATAGTAAATCAATCTGGACCATTGATGGTGGTTTTAATAGTAAATCAATCTGGACCGTCGGTGGTGGTTTTAATAGTAAATCAATCTGGACCATTGATGGTGGTTTTAAAAGTAATCAATCTGGACCGTCGGTGGTGGTTTTAAAAGTTAATCAATCTGGACCGTCGATTGTGGTTCTAATAGTAATCAATATGGACCGTCCGTTCTAATAGTAAATCAATCTGAACTGTTCGTGAATAAGTTACTACTTAGTCCATTCTCTTATAAATAGAAGCTTAATTCTTCTTTCATTCTCACCAATTCACTGAGATTCACAAGAGACACTATAAAGAGAGAAACTATATAGAGCAAGAAGAAGAGTATTCTAGTACTTCACTATTGCAGTATCCACCCTTCTACTAAGGTAAAGGGTATTATTTCTTTTGTATCCGTAAGTGGTATTATTTCTTTCGTATTCATAAGGAATACTATTTTTTTGTATTCATTCTTTAATATATCAGAAAAACTTGTCTACGCAGATTACATACCGTATGACGGGTAAAAATCCATTTGTAGCTTCGTATGTTATTTCTTTTCATATTCTTAAATCTAAACTTATTATGGTAAGTATTGCTTCTATAATCCCTGAAATTAGTGGGATACCCTTGAAGTTTTGCGCTTCATCTAGTATCGTTTCGTTGGAATATTGATCTGAACTTTCTTATTAAATATCAATATTTTCACCGGGGTACTATTCACGGATTACTATTCACCCGGTTACTATTCCCAAAAATATTATTCACTCGGGTATTCGTGGCACTTTTAATGTTGGGGTACTATTCACGAGTTAATAATCACAGGTTACTATTCACCCAATTACTATTCATTAAAATATTATTCACTCGGATATTTGGGGCACTTTTCATGTCGAGGTACTATTCACGGGGTACTATTCCCAAAGTACTATTCACGGGGTACTATTCGTCGTAAAATTTATTTCTTTTCTGTCCAAATTATTTTTGATACATGGATATTATTCTTGAATTTTACTCCACAAAGCAGTATCATGTTGATAATTTGGACATTATTGAATTCTGGATAAATTAAATTATAAATCTTTAAAATTTATCCTTTACTTTCATTTAATTAAATTCTTATATCATTGTCATCGTCCTCATGCTTATATTGTGATGAAAGTCATCTTTGGCTTACGTTCATAAATGGACTGTTGATTGATATGATTATGACCAGGGATTATTCGGTATAATCATGATCATTGGTGATTACATGAATATCATTGGCCCGTAGTGCAGGGATGATTCAATGATGTGGTTTATTTATTAAACCGAGTCTCAGCGATAAAGTTGATGAAAATCTTTTTAAATCATAGAAGATAGTAGATATCATGCTCTACTTGACTCTTCTAATGGATTGCTTATTCCGCTGCAGTTAAACTTGTTGTCGATTATATTCTACCAGTATAACATTGTTGAAGGATAATGATATCTTATTCTGTATTATTTTAGTCATAATATTTCTTTACTGGGCTAGTTGAGCTCACCCTTTTACTTCAATTGTTCTCTTCAGGAAATGAGAACGTAGTCAGAACTAGTCAGGGAACGAAGTGATGGCCCGAGATGGTGTTTTAGTAGTCCTCACTATTCTATAAAATAGTGTGACAATAAATATAATGAGGACTCCATTTGAGTTTGGATATTGTCTAGAAGAAAATATTCGTGTAAAAACTCTCAGCTCATGTTGTATTATTAAGTTTGTATTTGTATTCAGTACCATGTATTTGGCGACCCAAGATGGGTGATGTATACCTATTTTGGGGGCGTCACAAATGTAATCCCTTAAGGGAAGGTTTATTATTCAATTTTTATTATGATTGGGTAGTTAGATGTAAATGTTTCGATTAAGTGAACACTAAATCTTGACGTAATGAAAGCACCGGATTTGGGGTGTCATAGTAGGGATGCTCTAATTAAAATAGAACTCGACTCAGAATGTAAAAGTTTGACTTAAGGTTACGTTTTATGTGTTGTATAGACGGATAGGATTATGTGATAATGTGTTTAGGTTATTTTAAATATTGCGATGATATTATTCTAACTTAGAAATAAATATTATTTATATATTAGGTCTTCAGACAAAGCTTATTAAATTGCATAGCGGTAATCAACGGTTCAGGCAAGTTTTTCTTAACTCGACCTCGAGTTGTATTATTAAATTATACTTGTGGTTAATCATTTCTGATTGCCATGTCTAAGAATTATTAAATTGCACTCTGTGTATACTGCATGTACTCATTAGGTATGAAAGGATGCTCACCTTCATTACCATTCATTCGGATATATATATATATATATATATATATATATATATATATATATATATATATATGCATGTTCAATGTTGTTCAGCTATGTAAAATTTTTTTCCTGCTAGTTCAAAATTATATTGTAGAACTATAACCAACTTTTGTTCAATTCTTTCAATCATGATATATCCTTAAATAAACTTATACTTGCATGGAATATTCATTACTCACCCTTGCTATATCATGATGATTATTACGTGATTAAGACGACACGCCGACATGAGGGAAAGGATAAGGCCAAGTTCACTTGGGATAATAAGTGTGACTAATTTGTAATAGTCTTGTATTTTAATGTTATTGTAAGTGAAATAAGTTATGAATTGTGTATATGTGAGAGTTACTCGACCTTGGGGAATAGTGTGTAAATGTAATGTATAAACAATTTATGTTTATATCTTCCACAATAGTGATAGAATGATTGTACCAGATCCGTGGTGTTTTTGGGACCTGGATTTGGGGTTGTCACTGTGACAACCCCAAAATAGGTCCATTCCATCCAACCCATTCTGAGTCGCCAAATACATGGTACAGAAAATAACTACAACTTTATTACAACAATTATCGTGCAAAATACAACAACACATATGTTGTGAGTTTAGATACAAATATATACCAACTGTGACTCTCATCCCAACCTTGGATAGCACGTCACAATGACACCTTACATAAATGTATAGTCAAAAACTGTTTTAGAAATTAGAATCTTTGGGAAGTGCTCAAGGAAACCTTCGCATACATGGGAGGCCATGTAAATGCAGGTTATGATAGATATCATATGGCCACAGAATTATCCTTGGTTAACCCAATAGACCCCAAAGAAAAACGAGAAGATTACTATCATATTCTTCCCAATGATGAGTCTTTTCTTGACATATCATTATCTCCACTGTCTCTAATTGAGAATTATACTTCAAACAAACACCAAGATTATATAGGTAGTGCCCGTAAATATACTCAAAGAAGTGGATGAGCATAACTCGCTCTTATGATGACACGAGGTTGTATGTCATTAGACATCTTGTATGATAGTGGCAAAACACCCTTCCAACGCTGGGTTCCTCACCCTAGTTGATTCACCAAATATAACTACTAAATGATGACCACCGCTTTTATTCCCTCACACCCCTCGTCAACAAACCCGGCCTATAATTGTTATTATTACTCAAACTAATTATAAAATGTAAGGGTGAGCAATAACTAGCCAAGAAAGAAGAGTATCATGACTAAAGATAATTAAATTATCAATAGCCTTCATCAATAATAAATCGTAGATTTAGAACATATGGTAGATGATAAAAATTTCAAACATAGTTCAAAATGAACGAAAGCAATCCATTAGAAGAGTCAAATAGACTATGAAGTCTATTATCTCTCCATGTTAAAAATCCACCAACAATGTTTTATCCCCCGTAACATCAATCAACAATTACGGTCCACAATCATATGAATAACTCATAATCATAATTGTAGTTCTAAATTCCTCTTCTCATCCAGGACGAAGATAATTTTCATCACCTATCTTTACCTGAAACATCAAGGATTATGGTTACACCAAATCACATTTCCTGTTCATAATCATACTAATAACTTCATCTTTGCACTACGGCCAAAGATATTCATTTGTATCACCAGTTGGTCATGTTCATCTCAACACCTGTTCATCTTTGCACTACTGGCCAAAGATATTCAACAACATGTCATCTTTGCACTACGAGCCAATGATTTTTATCAACAATTCATCTTTGCACTACAGGCCAAAGATATTCCTCAACAGTTCATATTTGCACTACAGGCCAAATATATTCATCAACAGTTCATATTTG
Organism: Panax quinquefolius; assembly: GCA_020205615.1. NCBI lineage: Eukaryota > Viridiplantae > Streptophyta > Magnoliopsida > Apiales > Araliaceae > Panax > Panax quinquefolius. The sequence goes on from JAINUW010000712.1 coordinate 26,064, forward strand.
CACTAAATGCCAAATATATTATTATCTCAAAGAAATATATAATCATTTCAGAATTTATATAAACAATAATTATAACCATGTTGATCATTTCACCTTTGCACTTAAGCTAAAGATATTCAATTATAAATTCAATGGTCACGATCATACCAGTCAACAATTCAACTTTGTACTACTGGCCAAAGAGAACTCATAGTCATGATCATACCAATAATCTACCCATCTTTACACTCAAGTCAAAGAGAAATTAATATCATCATTAGGGTTATAAAAATGTTATATATGATAATAAAAATAATATAATCAACATATAGATTTAATCTCAAGAGTAATATTCATAACTCAACTATAATTTAGTCAGAAAAAAAAACCAATTTTGTCATGAATAGTACCCGTGAATAGTAACTCGTGAATAGTAACTCATGAATAGTAACTCGTGAATAGTAACTCATGAATAGTAACTCGTGAATAGTAACTCATGAATAGTAAACCCGACTCAAAAAGGTAGAAATTCCACAATAAAATCCATACCAATATTTCGGTATAATGATATTGAAATAACATTTCTTAAACTTATAAAAAATTTATTTTAATTGTTTACACTTTACTAAATAATACATTTAATCATCCTAAAATTCCAAACTCATAAGATTTCATCACCAATAACCAAAATACTCATCAAAAATCTGCATATACCTCATATATGATTCTCAAGCCATAAAATCATATTTTCCAATTTTCTTACTTCACATAACATATTTAATTCTTTTACTCATAACTAGACCAATTTAATGAAAAATACCAAATCGGTTCAAAAATATTTCTTTTTCCGAATTTAGCGGTAATATATTCCCATATTGAACATATATATTTTCTCGAATTTTTAAAATTCATTTACTATTTTTCATATGGCCAAAACCGCCGAATATTTAGACATTTATCATAAATTGTACTCTTGTCCAAAAATTCCGAAATTTACAGAGTACTCTGGTGATCTGACGGTCCGACACCAGGGTGTTTGCGAATTACTTCAGATATAGTACCGTTTCACGGCATCCGAGTTAATGAGTTGTGGAAATTCACCGCCGTCCATTTCTTGTAACCTGAGGGCGCCTCCTGTTAATACTTCCTTGACAATTAATGGGCCTTCCCAGTTAGGAGCGAATTTTCCTTTAGCTTGATCTTGGTTATCAAGAATCTTCTTCAAAACCAAGTCATGTTGTTTAAACTGCCGTAGCTGGACTTTTTTGTTGTAGGATCTGGTGATCCTTTGTTTATGTAATTGACCATGGAAGATAGCCGTAGTTCGCCTTTCGTCTATTAGAGACAATTGGTGATACCTATCTTGTACCCATTGGTCTTCATCCAGCTGAGTGTCTATCAACACTCTGAGGGATTCCATCTCAACTTCTATGGGGAGTACTTCTTCTATCCCATAGGTTAAAGCATAGGGGGTTTCCCCAGTGGAAGTACGCATTGAGGTTCTGTAGGCTAACAAAGTCGAGGCAATAGGTCGTGCCAATCTTTGTGGTTGGCGGACATCTTTGCATAATCTTCTTGATGTTTTTGTTAGCCGCTTCAACAAAGACCGCTCATCTTCGGACGATAGATGACAGAGTTGAGATGTTTGATGTGGAATTTACTGCATAATTCCTCCATCATTCTGTTGTTGAGGTTCTTGGCGTTGTCTGACACAATCACCTCTGGTTGTCTATATCGACAAACGACATTGTTTCTGATGAAAGAAATGATGACTTCTTTGGTAACCCGGGGGAAGGAGGCTACTTCTACCCACTTGGTGAAGTATTCGATCATGGTGAAGATAAATCGATGACCATTACGGGCTTTAGGCTCGATGGGCCCGATAACGTCCATTCCCCACATTGAGAAGGGCCAAGGTGAAGTCATATTGTGGAGTTCCCGTGGAGGGGCGTGTATAGCATTCCCATGAATCTAGCACTGATAGCATCTCCTGACGTGGTCATTCTGATCGACTTTGAGAGATAGCCAAGAATGTCCCGGCCCCGAGGACTTTCTTGACAAGGAGGGGGCCACAGACTCCGCCATGAATTTCATCCATAAGCCTTTGGGCTTGATCTTTGTCTAAACATCTGAGGAGACCTAGTCCGGCAACTCTTTTGTAGAGCGCATCTCCACTCAGGTAGAATTTCATGGCAAGTCGATGGATCTGCCTTTTTTCAGTCGGGTTCGCCTCAGTGGGTGTAGATCCATCTCGCAGATATTCCTTGATATGCTGATACCAAGGATGTTGGATGGGAGGTAGCTCATTCGATACTTCTCCAACGTAATTCCCATAGGCTGGGGCCTTGTGAAGGGAAATCGCGACGCTCGGCAAGTGTTCCTTGTCTGATATGCGAATCAAGGAGGCCAAAGTTGCTAATGCGTCCGCAAAGTCATTCTTATTATGAGGTATGTGTAGAAAGTAGATTTCTTTGAACTCCAAAGCCATCTTCAAAACCTGCCGATGGTAAGGCAGCAAATGTAGTTCCTTGGTTTGATAGATTCTGGTGGATTGTTTGATTACCAACTACGAATCTCCAAAGACAGTTAACCGCCTGACGCCCATTGAACGGGCAAGTTTTATCCCCATGAGACAGCCTTCATACTCAGCCGTATTGTTGGTGCTGACAAATAGTAATTTGACGGCAACGGGATACTGCTCCCCCTTATCAAATACTAGGACTGCTCCAGCTCCAGAACCTTCCATATTAGCAGCTCCATCAAAATACATCTTCCATGATTGGCGCCAGATTGCATCGATGGTGTCTTTGCAGACCGCCTTTTACTCCTCATCAAGGAAATATATTTCCAAGGGTTTGAAATCCCTCAAAGGTGCGTGACGGTTGATCTACAATTCCTTGACCTTTGATGGACTTTTGAGTCACATATACGATGTCAAATTGTTGTAGGATCAACTACCATCTAGACAGCCGACAATTTAACATAGGTTTTTTGAACACGTACTTGAGAGGATCCACACGGGATATGAGATGGGTTGTGTGGCCATGGAGTTAATGTTGTAACCTCATGGAAGCCCATGCTAAAGCACAACACGTCTTTCGATTAGAGTGTACTTGTGTTCACTGCAGCTGAACCTTTTGCTGAGGTAATAGATAGCTCGTTCTTGGCCTCTATCGTCTTTCGTCGTCTCCAAAGATGCGTTCCATGGCATTGTCACTTATGGACATGTTCATAGACATGGGAACATCATCATTGGGTGGTAACAACATGGGAGCTTTGATTAGCTGTTTCTTGATTGTGAGGAAGGCATTTTGACACTCCTCATTCCATTTCATGGAGGAGTTCTTCCTTAATAGCTTGAAGATTGGCTCACAGGTTACTGTGAGTTGGGAGATAAACCTGCTAATGAAGTTGATTCTTCCCAAAAATCCCCGTATTTCATTCTCTGTCTGAGGAATGGGCATTTCTGTGATGGCTTGGATTTTGGCAGGATCCAGCTCAATCCCTTTGTGGCTTTCTAGAAATCCTAGTAACTTGCTTGATTTAACGCTAAAGGCGTACTTAGCTGGATTCAACTTCAAGTTGTATTTACGCAATCTATTGAACAACTTTCTGAGATGGTCTATATGGTCATCCTCCTTCCGGGACTTGACAATGATGTCATCCACGTAGATCTCGATCTCTTTATACATTAAGTCATGGAAAAGAGCCATCATAGCTCGTTGATAGGTGGCTTCAGATTGATGAGGTCGAATGACAATCATCTATAGCAAAAGGTTCCCAAGGCGTGATGAAAACAGTTTTCTCACGATCTTCCTCAGCAACCATGATCTGATGATACCCCACAAAGCAATCAGCAAAGGAGTACATGTTGTATTGCGCAGTATTGTCAATCAGAATGTGGATAAATGCACGGGAAAGCTATCTTTTAAGTAAGCTTTGTTCAAGTCCCGGTAATCCACGCAAACTCGCACCTTCCCTCCAGGTTTAGGCATGGGCACAATGTTGGATATCCACTTAGGATATGTAGACACCATTATGATGCCAGCTTGAAATTGTTTTGCAATTTCTTCTTTCACCTTTAAACTCCATTCAGGTTTCAATCGCCTGAGCTTTTATTTGACTGGCTTAAATCCCTCTTTAATGCGAAGGCAATGAAAGACAATGTCAGTGAACAAACCCACCATGTCTTCATGAGACCATGCAAACATATCCTGGAATTGGGTTAATAGCATAACCATGTCATTCCATTAGTTTGGGGTAAGGTCCGAACCAACTGGATTAACTTAGGGCTTTCTAAGGTTAGATATCGATGAAGTGGTTTGATCAAGGTTGGGTTTGGGTTTGTCTTTGACCCATTCTTGAATTTCTAGAGGCACCTCAACGTCATCCTGTATATCCATCAAGGCTGAATTCATCTCTACATCAAAGGTACAATCCTTGTGGAGAAGAGGCACCATGATCGTAAAAATCTGAGCACATCTAAAATTAGAGTCCTGAAATAAAATATGCTTTCATTTAGCATATATGAAATGTGTTGATCATACACAGTGTTAGCATATGCTGGCAAAATAAACTGCAATACTGTACAGAAAAGTAAGCAATTATTATATCTATAGGGTAGAAAGAGTTCTGGCCATTTTACCCTTGACGACTAATGCACGGAATGCTGTTCCAATTGGCAAGGGCAAAGTCGGGTGGACTGCAGTGATGGAGGGATTGTCATCATCTTCCCTGTCCCGAATGATGGACATTACGTCTGGGCAATCATCGTCTAGGGTGTATCTGTTGGTATGTTCATCATGAATGATGACGCGTATACCGGACATCATCCATATGACATCTTGTTTGATTCTTCGTTCCTCTTCTTCAACTGCGGGATTTGGAACAAAGATTTCTTTCTCCTTCACCGGTACCGGCTTGGGAAATAACATAGCCATCACATTGGCTGGCACCTTTACAGGACGTTGTGCGAACTCAGAGTTTGAAGGCGAAGATAAACGCCACATGGTTGAAGCTGAAGGAATTTGCTAATGCTTGTGAGGATTCCTACGACTAGAGCTGGCAGAATAGCCTAGACCAGCTATTCCAGTTTGCCTGGTTAAACGAATTGGGTACTTGATACCCTGGCAATTTTTACCCAACCCTTGTCCCGGATTATGACCCAATGACATCATTTCTTGAGTAGCCGACATTACGTCGGCAGAAATCTTGGGTTCGGGTAATGGCGCTCCAATAGCATGGTATTGTGTATTGCTTATTTCAAAGAATGAAAATCGAATTTGGTCCACATCTGCATTGGCATTGATGAATGGCAAGTCTCCGTGCTAAGGAATCTCCGGTTCAGCGTTGACTGTGACCAGGCTATTATTAATAATGTATTTCAACTGTTGGTGAAGAGTGGAGGGGACTGCCCCAGCCACGTGAATCCATGGTCGTCCCAAGAGCAGGTTGTATCCCGAATCTATCTTGAGCACATGGAAAGATACTCAAAATGTGTGAGGACCAATTTCGATCAAGCGTACTCAATTACTCGATCGAATTCCATGGGCTCCATCAAAATATTTGATGATAGTATGGCTACTCCGAATTCGGTTGAGATTGATATTCATCTTCACCAAGGTAGTGTATGGGCAAATATTCAGAGAGGAACCTCCATCTATTAAGACTCCAGCTACCATATATTCGGAGGACAAGACCGTAATGTGCAACGACTTGCATTGACCGGTCCCTTCGGGCGATATGTCATCATCAGTGAAGGATATCACATTGTTGTTGAAAATGTGATCAACCAGATGTTGAAACTTTTCCGTATCCATTAATGTCGGTAGATAGGCTTCTTCTAAAACCTTTAACAAGACCTTCCGGTGATTCTCGGGAGTTAGGACCAAGTCCAGAATTGATATTTGTTGTGGAGCTTCTTTCAAGCTTAAAACCACCGCAAACCGTGATGACCCATAGTGTGGAGGAATTTTTCAATCTTCTCCGTGGGTATTTTCCCCTTTGATTTGATGGTAGGCTTCATCACCTGTGAGGGAAGATACAGTGGATTTTCCTTCGACACTGTAGCAGTTATATGTGAGGTGGATCCTTCACCTTCTCCATAATTCCACGGCGCATGCTTAAGCTAACAATAGGATATTGTGCTTGCACGGCGAGTTGATTTGCTCGGGAGCTGACCGGATTTCAAAGGATTGTTGCCTCCTTGAGTTGAATTGTTGGCGTTATGAGTAATATATTAATCCCATCAGTTTCAGTGGATATGACCGCTACCACACTTTTCCACTTAGTAGGGCTTGCATTCTCACTTGCACGTAACACGGTAAGATAGATTCGCAGCACATGGGACACCATTGTCAATTAGATTTTGAATAAGGTTGAGTGCCCAACATTCTTACGTGTTGTGACCGCGAGATCGGGAGTGATATTGACATACTCCATCAGAGTTGTACCGTCCTGAACGGGGGTTAATTGGAGGTAGAAGGGAACTGATCCTTCCTTCATTGATTAACGTATGAAGAATTTTCTCCATGGGTTGGCCCAAATAGGTGAATTCCCTTTTGTTGGCGAAATCTCGACGGGCTTTGGCATTTGCTCTCTTTGTCACTTTATCTTCCAGCATTTCATTTTTTGAAAGTGATGAGGGAATATTCATGACAATAGGTAGGAGACTAGCATGCTCCTGGCTGATTAACTGACGAGTCATTTGATGTTGATAAGTCACCAGTTCTGCCAATTGCTCAATTTGCTTGCAGAGAGCTTTCATCTTTCGTTCCATTGTGAACTGGAACTTGGCATAATCCCATCTGTCATCACCGTCTTTTAGGGTCTGGGAAGATTCACAGCTGAAGTTGGAACTTTGTCCATTGCTCCAATTAATCATGTTGACCTCTTCTTCTTTGTGTTGAGGAAGAGGGTTGTCTTGAACGTGAGGCTGATCTAGTTTGGTGACTACGATCTCCCCGTTGTCTATCAAGTCTTGGATCTTGTGTTTCAAGGCCCAACTGCAAGACCCCAACTTTTATAAATAACGATGAATTTTCTATAAATATTATTTTTGAATATTATGGAGTAAATTTGATATAATGTTATAGTTGTGGGTAATATTTATAAATTTTGCAAAGTAAGCAAGTTGTTATAAAATATTCGTTTGGTCGGGGAATATTCTTTTTGTCGGGGAATATTAGTACGACGGCACAATCATTGGTGGACCCCATAACGGAATTATTGTCGGATTGAGAAAACGACAAAAATACTTTATGAAAATAACGGCGAAGGTGTTACCGTTAAAAATGTTGAACTACCCGGTAGTAAAAGTACAGTAATACGCGTGGTTGGATAGAAGCACACTGTATTGATTATTGATGCTTACGTGAGAAGTCACTCAGCTATACTCAATTATTGCTACAGTAATTGCTGCATCATATCTCTTATATTATTGATTCAATTATTGTCACAAGATTATCATCAGATAATATGTTATATTATTAAATCAATAATTGAGACGACAAGTTATAAATGATTAATAATTGTTGAAAGATTAAATATGTGTTGATTAAAAATAGAATGATTTGTGGTAATATTTATTCAATCCTTGATGTATATAAAGAGTCTATTATGAGACGTTTGTGGTAAGTTTGGTTATTTTATGGGGGCCCCATATGTCATCATCTAAGAGTCTCTTCATTAATAGTAATTACCTTCGTCAATAGTAACTACCTTTACCAGTCGTCAAACCACTTGCCGTTTCATATTACAAGCGTCGAACCAATTGTCGTTTCACATTACAGGCATCAAACCACTTTTCTTTTCACATCACCAGTCGTCAAGCCACTTGCCTTTTCACATTTCAAGTGCTAAGCTAGAAATCTTCTATAAATAGAGGCTTAGTGCTTCATTATTTTTCACGAATTCATTCAAGCTATAGAGAGAGAAAGTATAGAGAGAATAAGAGAGAAAGAATAAGAGTATTCTGTTACTACACTACTGCAGTATTCAATCTACTAATGTAAGGGGTGTTATTCTTTCTTATTCATAAAGAGAACTGTTGTTATTCCATTGCTTATTATTCATTGGAATAACTTTGATAATGTGATTTACCCGATACTTGGTGACATTCTTCGTTATTCTGTTGGAACATCCCATCGTGTGTTTTACACCGCACGGTTCCGCTTCTTTATTATTATTCTGTTGGAACATCCTCGCATGCGTGTGTTTTACACCGCACTGGTTAAAATCTTTATTATTATTCTCGTTGGAACATCACATCTCGTGTGTTTTACATCGGGACTGGTTCCATCTTTATTATTCTCGTTGAATATCCCGTCATGCAAATTTTTTGCACGACCGGTTCCGTTATTATTATTCTATTGGAATAACCTGTCTATGCAATGTACCGTATGCATGGTGATTTCTTTTGTTATTCCATTCTTTATTATACCTAGTTGGTTAAAGTTTTGACTTCTATACTCCATGAAATTAGTAGAATATCCTTGATATTTGCGATTCATCTAGTATCTTTTCATGGAAATATTCTTATGATCATTCTTGAATTTTACTCTACAAAGCAGTATCATGTTGACAATTTGGACATTATTAGTTCCTGGATAAACTAATTCTTGAACTTGTTTTATTGAATTCTTATATCATTGTCATCATCCTCATGTTTTTATTATGTTGAAAGTCATCTGTGGCGTGTAGTGCATAGATGGACTTGGTATGATTATGACCAGGGATTATTCGGTGTAATCATGACCGTAATGTTACAAATGATGTGGTAAAAGTTATCATTGGCCCGTAGTGCATTGATGGATAGTTGTTGGCATGATCATGATCATTAATGAATACACGAATGTCCTTGGCTGTAGTGCATGAATAATTTATGGTCGTGATACTAAAGAATATCCTTGGCCGTAGTGCAGGATTGATTTGATGATGTGGATTATTTATTAAGCTGAGTCCCAGCGATAAAAGTTATGAAAAACCTTTTAAATCATAAAAGATGGTAGATTTTATTCTCTACTTGACTCTTTTAATGGATTGCTTGTTCCGCTGCAGTTAAACTTGATGTTGTTATATTTTATCAGTTTAACACTGTTGAAGGCTAACGATAATATATTCTGCATTATCTTAGTCATAATATTTTCTACTGGGCTAGTTGAGCTCACCCTTTTACTTTTATTGTTCTCTTCAGGAAATGACAACGTAGCAGGGACTAGTCGGGGAACGGAGTGACGGTCCAGAGGATAACATTAGTAGTCCTCACTATTCTTTGAAATAGTGTGTTAATAATTGTAATGAGGACACCTTTTGAGTTTGTATAATCTCTAGTAGACAATAATTGTATTCAAACTCATAGTTATGTTTTGTCGTATTGTACACGACAGTTGTATTAGTAAGTTGTATTTGAATTTTGTACCATGTATCTGACGACCCAAAATGGGTGATGTATACCTAATTTTGGGGGCGTTACACCAATAATCCTGAGTATCATGTCCAGGTGCCCCAGCATGATAAGCACATTTCCTAGCAGCATTGAAACCCCGTCCATTAGGGTTCATTGGTGGAAGAAGATGTGTAATTTTCTTCTATGTTGTCAGAAGATTAAGAATATTCTCGAGGGTGTCCCCTAAGGGTGTAAACACTCGAGGGCGTTTGACTTCTCCACCTTTTGGTATTGGAGGGTTTACAGATTGTGCTTGAAATGGAGTGTAGTTTCTCCTTTGAATAGGCATGTTTTGATTGCCTTTTTACCCCTGTAGTATCAGGGAAACATCTTCTTCTTTCTTTTTATGAACCCTCCGGGGGTTGTTCCCATAATTTTCAAATTGGATGTGATCAGCAACAGCTTTGAGTGTAGCTAAGTCTTGAATCTTTCCGGACTTCAATCCCATCTTAGCCATCTCCCCATGTTTGACCATTTTAGAAAATGGTTTGCCAATGCCGGCTAAAACTCTCTCATAGAAGGGAGGTTCTTGTATGTCTATGAAAGTTATGACGATTTCTGATTCTGTCATAGAAGGACTAACTTGGGCAGCCAGGCGTCTCCACCTTTGAGTATACTCTCTGAAAGACTCGTTAGACTGTTTCTTGATCTTGGTAATCTAATACCGATCAGGAGCCATCTTAGACTGAAAGATGTATTGTGTGAGGAAAGCATGTGCTAGCTCTTCCCATCTATGGATCTAAGAGTTGTCTAATCTTGTGTACCACGAACGGGCTTCTCCAGTTAGACTTTTTTGGAATAATTGCATTCTGAGTTTTTCGTCCTCTCCATAATATCCAAGTTCTCCAATAAACACCTTTAAATGTGTGTAAGGATCTCCTACCCCGTCAAATTTCTCGAAGTCAGGAGTTTTAAATTTTTCTGGATAATGAACACCAGGAAAAATACATAGATCAACATATGAAACACTCACATGTGTTCCAATTCCTTTGATAGCGCGAAGGGTTTCTTCCATTTGGAGGACTTTCTTTTTATGTCACCAGTGTCTGGATCTCCAGTGGGATGGGTAGCATCATGAGTTTTGTTGGTCGTATCCAACTGTAGTTCAGGTATGGTAATGACCGGGATTCCTCCTTATATGGAGGATTCTGCATGTACGGGTATTTTCTGACTTTGTGTAGACTGGTGTAATTCTTTTAGTAGAACAACCAAATCTGTAATCTGTTTGCTTAATCCGTCGAATTCTTTGCGAGAAACTTGATGAAGTTCAGTCTGGTCGGATGACGACATGATTGACTATAGGCCTTTTGATTTTTTGGACTTTGACCGGGTAGTAGGTCCGATTGATTACCTGCGAAAGACTTGCATAGTTTAGTCTTTAGGGGATGTGTATAATAACATGCTATATGATGTGTCTATTTTAGGAATTTTATCCTGCAAAATGGATATTAGCTATTTGTAGCATGTTAAATATTTATGTGTACACATTTCTTCATATTTCTCATTACATGGAGATTGATATAGAATGTAATTACAAGTAATTGTGTTTACAAGTAATTTGAAATGCGAGCATGAAGAGACTTTCCTCCGTTTTGGGTTTATCAGAGGCTGACCTATTTTAGGTTACTCTCGCGGTTTTTTGGGTTGGGTCATCTCGAAGTACGTGCACTCAGGCACTGTAATGTCCACTTGAACTTTAAGAAGTGCAATCCGGGCATCCGTTTGAGGTACATAGGACCTATTTCGGACCGCCGTTGTCGAGAGTTGTACGATGGAATGGGACTAGAGTTTGTACGAAGTCATTGAAGATAGGACGATGCCCTCTGGTCTTCAAGCTTCAACTTTCATCCGCTACCCCGCACAATAGTCACTCGGGATTGGTTAGTCTTGTGGGACATTGTTGCGTAGCGATGTTAAGACGACTTGACATGGCATCGTGTTGACGAGATGACGATGTTGCCCTCACACGGTGTTGTTATCACGGATTGGGCCGATAAAGAGATGTTGCTCGAGCTCACCGAGATTGGACTGTTGTAATTTGTGGAAGGTCCTCATTGTCATCTTTGAGGTGTGCTTGTCTTCCCGATGTCATTGCCGGGTTGGTACAGTGTATCTCGCTGTGAGCGCCGAGATTGAAGCTGGTTGCATTTAAAACAAGCATTTCCGGAGTTATCGCCAAAACTGCATTCTTTGGGGCTATTCCCACGGTTGGTGGTTATTCCCACGGTTGGTGACTGAGACTGGATACCTCGAGGTTATCTCCGAGATTAATCGATCTTCTCCGGTGTGTGTTCGGTATTGTATCTGCAGGCCTCGGGGTTACATCCTAGGTTGGAATTGTTAATCCCAGATTACGATCCGAGGTTGATGCTGAACTTCCGGTAGTATCCGATATGGATTAGGATTGTCTTTCAGGGTTCCCTCTTAAAAGATGAATCTATCCTCCTGCAATGTTAGTGATAGTAGTACAGAAAATTTTGAGTGTCTAAAATGGTAATTAAGTTATTTAATAAATATATTAAATAAATTATGGAAAAATAGAACTAATGATTTAAAAATCATATAAAAATAATTGAAGTGTTTTAAAAATATTTTAAGTTATAAAATATAACTTTTGATATTTTGTCAAGAAAATATTAATATTTTATTATTAATGGCAATTATCGGATAATGAATTTAACTATTTAAAATTATATAAATGTGATTTTTAAAGTATTAAAAATAATTTGATATATTATAAATATATTATAATATTATGTTATAATTTTCATTAATATTTAGTATTAAAAAAATATTAATGATAAATTAATTATATGGTATTTAATTTGTATAAATACGCTTTTTATGATTGAAAATTTACGATAAATGATAATAATTATTTAAAAATTATTATGAGACTTGAAAAATTATTTTGACTGATATTAAAATTATCAAAGATAATTGTTAAGTGTTTAAGCAGAGTTTAATTGAACTTAAACTCGATATTTATCCGACTAAGCCGTCGGTGTGACGATTTGATTGTTTGAGTTGTGATTTTGGGGACAGAATCTGTAACGACCGAGAAATTCGGATCCTTTGTAAAATACTTGGAAGAATTAAATAATGAATGAAATAATATGTTTGTTATTATTATGTGTTAATAAGATGTATGTCGTTCTATAACCTAGAAACGTCAGAACATTGTAGTATTTGAACCACGTGAATGAATTAACGTGTTTGAATTTTCAGGACAAAAATAAAAGTTTTCCGAAAAAGTTTACGAAAAACACTATTCACCATTTATCGCTTGGGAATTATTTTTGAACTTCCGAGAAATATGTAATGTTATAATATCGAGGCGAGATGGATTATGTAATAATAATCTAAGTATGGAAAACACAATATTTTGCATGCGGGCATAAATTGAGAATGTAAGTATTAGAATCTAATGAAAGGATTTATGGTGATCTAGTATGAATTAAAAGTCCAACTTGATTAAAGTGTAAGCCCGTGTGGGATTATTCTTAAGCCCAAGTAGTAATAACATGAAGCCCTTAGTAGATTAATACAAGCCCAAAGATTAAGTTAATTAAATTAACCACTAAGCTCAAAGGATGATCCAATGGGTAAAGGAAGATCCATGGGGCAACCCATGGGTGAATTGGTAACCAAGCACTTTGTGTGATGAGCAAGAACTTTATTTAGTGATCAAGTAAAAGATAAGAGTTGTGGGCAACAAGAAAGGAATAGTAAGGAAGTTAGTTAAGGAGGTGAAAGGTCTTAATGACCATTATACCCTAGCTTAAGACTTCTATAAATAGCTAGCTCATATTTCAATTGTTGCTTGTTATTTCATCCAACAAACTCTCTCACAAACAACTTATTTGTTAGAGCTAATGAGAACTTTCAAGCTTAACCTTCCATTGTTAGATTTCCAAAGAAAGAGAAGTACAAGTTCTTCAAGGGTAAGACTCTTGTCTAAAGCATCTTCATCTCTATCATTGTAGGGTGATAAGAGAAGTGTAAGTTAATAATCATGTATGCTAAGAACATGTAAGAATTAATTAAGCAATGAACTTAAGCCGAATAAAGTTATGAATAAGTAACTTGAACCTAAATAAGGTATTAACTTATGATGAACTTGTCATATGATTGTCATATGAATTTAGTATGTTGGATAAGATGTGAGAACATTGAGTAAAGGACTTAATCCAATAAAAAGTCATAATGAAATAAAAATCATGTAGTGAAGAAATTGTTAAGTTGTGAGCTTATGAAGAATAAGCCATAACCTAATTGTAATATAAGTTGTTGTATCATATAAGTTGAGTTGTCTAGATAATGAATTGAATGTATTTGGAATGATGAACAAATCACTAGTAATGAAGTTATACCGGAATTCACACGTCGAATTCGTTAAATTCTCGGAATGGAAGTCGTATTTTGTGTTTGAACTCGAAAACGTTGGTTTTCGATGGAGACAAGTCAAATTTGGCATTATAGAGTTTCGAACTTGAAAATGGCCAGATTCTGACTTAGAACGAAGAAACGAGCGTTGAACGTTCACGAACGTTTATTATTTTCGTTAAAAATGGACTAATTGTTGAAATTTTAGTAAACAGAGTTGAATAGATAAAATTCAAGCATGAACACGTAGAGTATGTGATTTGTGAACCGTAGGCTCTTGAACGAGCCAATTAGGACTTATAACGAAGAAGTTACGAGTCAGAGAATCTCACCATTTGAAAAATATGTCAAAAATTTCTGAGGCTCAGAGTCCTCGCCGCGGCGCGACTCCAAGCCAAAAGTCCGGTGCCGCAGCACCAAAGTGGCATGTGTCCCCTACAAACTCGCGCCGCAGCGCGACAGGTAACAAAGGGACTCGTGCCGCATCACCGAGTCTAGTTTCTAGGCAATAATAAGTGACGCCGTAGAGCAGCACCAAGAGTAATAGCCGACGCCGCATTTCCAACCTCATGACTTAGATAATGAAAGAGGTTTACATGTTGAGTATGAAGAGTAATTGATGAACAATTAAATAAAGATCTCAATGAAACATTGTTAAGACATAATTAAGCCTTAAGTATGAACATTTAGGGTTAAGTTAAGTCAATTACATAGGAACGTAAGAATGACGTAACAGAACGCCGAAACCAATAATAACAAATCTAATACGTATTTAGATTGAGGACAAGGGTAAGATTCTTTAGGAACCATGTATATTTAATCATGGCCTAATTTGCTATTTGATGTTATCATTTACTGTAGAGACCTTAAAGACTTAAAGTGCATGTGTTATATCTGTAAGTAGACGCTAAAGGAAAGTACTCAAACCCTTGTTCCGGTTTGATCTAGACAACTCTTTGTGAGTCATGTATTCTTCGCATGAGTTAATGTCTGATGAAGTCGACACCAATTCCTTCTGCTAGACTTACGATATGTAGGATTCTTTTAATCTTTCAAGTACATATAATGATTTACCAAACTAATATTATTGTGGTTTTCAAAAGTAGACTGAGTATGCTAAATTGTTTTATCGTCAAACGACAGGCACGTGAGGTTGCCACAACTTAAACGTATACACGTTTAATGAATGTAGTGTTGATCAAAATAGAGTACTATTGTGACGCCCCAAAATAGGTATACATCACCCATTACGAGTTGTCAATACATGGTACGTAAACAACTACAACTTTATTATTACAACAAGAAAGCGCGTGAGTTTGAATACAAATATTATCTTCTAGACAATATCTATACTCAAATAAATTCTCATCACATTTATTGATACATTATTTTACAAAAATGGTGAGGACTACTAAACAACTCTCTCTAGAACCTCCATTCCATACCCTGACTCGTACTCGCTATATTCTCGCCTCCTGAGAAGAAAAATGGAACAAAAAGGAAAAGGGTGAGCTCAACTAGCCCGATAAAGAATATTATGACTAAGATAATATACAACAAATTATCATTAGTCTTCAACAGGAAAAATCTAATAGAATACAATAGACAACAAGTTTTTAAATCAATATTCGCAGCGGAAATAATAATTTATTAAAAGAGTTAATTAGAGAATGCAAACTACTATCTTCTATCTATGAATTTAAAAGTTCATCATCTATGTTTTATCCCTGTAACATCAATCAATATACATCCGAATCAAATATTCATCTTTGCACTACAGCCAAAGATATTCATCGATTGGTCATGTTCATCTAAACACTGTTCATCTTTGCACTACGGCCAAAGATATTCATCGAAATCATTCATCTTTGCACTACTGGCCAAAGATATTCAATAATATCATCATTTAAGACTGAGGATGATGAAAAATATTTTTAAAGAACCGAATCCAGTGAAACAAAATGACAAGGATTAAGGATTAAGGATTCGTACTTTGTATTATCCATGTCCAACAATACCTCAAAAATAATCATAGTGGTGTAAAATTCAAGAATGATCAAAACATGGATACAATCAAAGCTAGTATCCAGAATAAATATTTTGGACGAAAAGGAAAATTTTTATTTTTCGATAAATAGTGCCGTATTCGTAAATAGTGTCGTATACATGAATAGTGCCGTATACGTGAATAGTAACTCCGACACCAAAAGTTCCAAATTTGATAAAAACTTCAGATCAATATTTCAGCATAATGATATTGAAGAAATAATATCATTACAAAAATAATATCCCTTACCTCGAAAGATCAAGACTTCACAATTTGAAACAGGATATAAGCTATGACTTGAACTTGCATCAGTATAGCAATACTCAAAGTATACTCAAAATACTCACAAGAATACTCGATAATATAGAGAGAAAACATCGAGTTTACGGTGTGATTTTCAATTCTAACCTAAGCACCCTATTTATAGGAAATTGCTTAGAACACCAAAGCGTAAAATTTAATATAATATTAATATATAAATAAATTTTCTTACGCCCACTTTGAATCCTCTAGCTTCAGAACTTTGCACATGTTTTATGAGGCCCACAAGTGTAAAAAAAAACGTTTTTCCTATTTTAAATATTTTAAACTTCAAAAATCAATTATTTTGAGCTTCAAACTTCAATAATTCATAATAAATAGCCCTTTTATCAGAAAATTGAATCTCGAGAGTTTTATAGGAAATTCAATTCTCTACAACTTTGCGAAGAAAGTTTTTCTCGAATTCCAAGCAGAAATTGACCGAAATCCACAAAGCAGGCGATTTTACATGCTATAATCAAATTTCGATTCAATAAATGGGGTCCAACCGACATGTTTAACATGTTTTAAACATTTATTACAACAAAAATACTCTTCCTCCTCGTATACTCATATATCCCACATTCGTTGTAAAAATATCACCATTATTATATTATTAAAATATAATAATATATTTAAATGAATTATTTTATCAGAAAAAGATAAAATTTCAATTTTCAACAATTGTCACATTAAAAATTTTCTCCATCTATATCCACATAAAATCAATATTTTCCTCATCATATAAATCAATAATTAATTATTCACAAATATTATTCTGAGAATCACAATATTGACAACCGTGCGGTTTCAAGAAAGAGGGGCTTTCAATAAGAATTTCTCCTTCATGTGGCGCGCAATTAGGTGACCAAACCTCTCCTTAGATAGAACTTTCTAGACATTGCCAATAATGTTATCTAATAATATTATTCAGATAATATGAATTATTGCTTCGATAATGAAAAATACTGTGTAATGACAATTATTGAAACAACAACAATATAAAATATCAACGCAAGACAATTATTAAATCAATAAAATATGAATAAAGAATTACTATAACCATTATTGAGTAGTGCCTTCTCACGTAAGAATCAATAATTGGTGCAATCGTGTCTACTTGTGTTTTAACCACCGAGTATTTTAACAAAGATTAATTGTAATAACTACGCTAGTTATTTTTAAACAACTTATATTTGTCGTTTTCTTCATCCAATCGCTTTCAGTTATGGGGCCTATTAAAAGATCTGCTACCGTAAATACGAATATTCCCCGACAAAGAAGAATATTCCACGACCAAACGAATATTCCCCGACAACAATGAATATTTTATAACCACTTACTTATTTTGAAATATTTCATGTATTTTACCCATAACTATCCACATTAATCAAATCAACCCTTACTATTTCAAAATAATAAATAGAAAATTAAATTTCATTAATAATAAGTTGGGGTCTTACAACCTCCCTCCTTATGAAATTTTGTCCTCGAAATTGACGTACATACACGGTGTTTCAAAAGGTGAGGATACCTCGCTTTCATTTTCGTTTCCAATTCCCGTGTCATTTCCTCTATAGCATGATTCCTCCACGGAACTTTAACTTGTGGTATGACCTTTTTCGCGTAGGGACATGATCCTTCCTATCCAAGATCTTGACAGTACCTCCTCACACGTTAAGTCTTGGCTATCTCGTCCGGTTCTAACTCTATAACGTGGTTCGGGTCTTTCACATATTTACGAAGTACAGGTATGTGAAACACATTATGAACACGAGACATACTCGGAGGTAACGCAAGTCTATAGGCTACATTTCCTACTCGGTCAAGAATTTGAAATGGACCAATAAATCGTGGATTGAGTTTTCCTCTCTTCCCAAATCTTGTAACTCCCTTCCATGGAGCAACTCGCAACAATACATGATCCCCTATACTAAATTCCACTTCTTTTCGATGAAGATCCGCATAACTCTTTTTTCGATCTTGTGCCGTTTGTATACGTTGTCGAATCATTTGGATCTTTTTGGTAGTCATACGTACTAACTCGGGTCCCAACAATGTTGCTTCACCCACCTCATCCCAACATATTGGAGAACGACATTTTCGTCCATATAATGCTTCGAATGGAGCCACACCTATACTTGCCTGATAACTGTTGTTGTAGGAGAATTCCACCAATGGTAAATACTTATCCCAACTGCCCTTGAATTCTAGGACACAGAGTCTTAATAGATCTTTAAGAGTTTGAATAGTTCTCTCTGATTGTCCGTCCGTTTGGGGATGGTATGCCGAACTAAATCGCAAATCCGTGCCGATAGCTTTTTGCAAGCTAACCCAAAATCTTGAAGTGAATCTTGGGTCACGATCTGAAACTATGGATACTGGCATGCCATGCAACCTCATAATCTCATTCACGTACATACTAGCAAGACGTTCAAGGAATAAGTCTCCGATCGGCAAGAAATGAAGCGAGACTTGGTTAATCTATCAACAATAACCCAAATAGCATTGATGCCTTGAGAAACCGTAGGAAGCCCATGTAACGATATCCATGGTAATGTGTTCCCACTTCCATTTCGAGAATCTCAAGTGGTTGCAACGGAACCCTTAGGTACTAGATGCTCCGCCTTTACACGCGTTGGCAAGTTAAACACATCGAGATAAACTTTGCAATCTCTCTCTTCATATTGTTCCACCAAAATGTATGTCGAAGATCACGATACATTTTAGTACTTCCAGGATGGATTGCAAATGGTGTATTGTGTGCCTCCATCATAATCTTGTACTTCAAATCAGAGTAGTTAGGAACACAAAGTCTAGAGTGGACTCAAGTATTCCTTCTTCATCAATTCTCGCTTAGGAATAGCTCCTTCTTGTACTTTCTTCTTCATACGCATCGGCTCCGAATTGGGTGGCTTGAGCAACCTTAACTTTTCTATTAAAGTTGGCTCTATCGTATACTTGAAATCATCACACTCGTTCATGATATGATCTTCTACTCAACGCATCACTACCACGTTCACTTTTCTAGGATGGTATTGAATAGTATGGTCGTAGTCTTTCAATAGCTCGAGCCAACGTTCTTGCTTAGATGTTGAGTTCTTTTTGAGTGAAGAAATATTTAAGGCTTTTATGGTCTAAATATATCTCCACTTTCTCCCCATATAGATAGTGCCTCCATATCTTTAGCGAAAAAAATTCTCACGCTAACTCTAGATCATGAGTAGGATAATTCCTCTCTCATACTCTTTAAGTTGTCGCGAGGCATAGGCTATGACTTTCCCACGTTGCATGAGAACACATCCTAACCTTTGCTCGAAGCATCATTGTGAGATAACAAATCCATCCGAACCGGATGGTATTGTTAGAACAGTCTTAGAAATAAGTCTCCTTTTAAGCTCTTGGAAACTCTTCTCGCATTCTTCGCTCCAAACGAATTTTATATCTTTCCAAAGTCAAATTTGAGTTAATGGAGTAGCGATTCAAGAAAATCCTTCCATGAATCTCCGATAATAACCATTAAGCCCAAAAAGCTACGTGCTTGGTCCACCGACTTCGGTTTGCTCCCAACTTTGTATTGCTTCAATCTTTCTTCGGGTCCACGGATACTCCATGTTTCGACACCACATGCCCAAGGAATGCTACTTCCTCAAGCCGTAACTCGCATTTCTTCAATTTGGCTTATAGTTTGTTTTCACGAAGCCTTTGGAGTACCGACTTCAAATGGTGCTCATGATCTTCACGACTTTTGGAATATATGAGGATGTCATCAATAAAAACAACAACGGCCCGATCCAAATATTCCTTGAATACTCGGTTCATCATATCCATGAAAGTCGGAGGAGCATTAGTCGGTCCAAAGACATGACTAAGAATTCATAATGCCCGTGTCGAGTTCTAAAGGCATTCTTTGGAATATCCTCGATTCTAATCTTGGTGATGGTATCTAGAAGCGAAGATCGATTTTTGAAAAGAATTGTGCCCCTTGCAATTGGTCAAACAAGTCATCAATATGAGGTAGAGGATACCTATTCTTGATGGTGACATGGTTCAATTCCCGATAGTCAATACAAAGTCGCATACTCCCATCTTTCTTCTTTACGAATAAAACAGGAGCACCCCAAGGAGATGTACTAGGACGAATGAAACCGATGTCCAACAATTCCTGTAGTTGGACCTTTAACTCCTGAAGTTCAATAGGAGCCATTCGATATGGGGTTTTAGAAATGGGCTTTGTACCAGGTTCAAGATCAATAAAGAATTCAACTTCACGTTCTGGGGGTAGACCGGGAAGTTCTTCAGGAAATACGTCAGGAAAGTCAATAACAACAGGAATATTATTCAAATTTGACGTGTCTTTATTCAAATCCATAACATGGGCTAAGAAAGCTTGACATCCGTTTTTCAATAAACGAATAGCTTTATGATTAGATATGACGGTGATTGATTTTAATGGTTTAGTTGCTTGAATTCGCATAACAAAGTTGTTTAGGAATATGAAAGCTAACAACCTTACGAAAACAATCAATTTTGGCATGATGTGTAGTTAACCAATCAATCCCTAAAATCACATAAAAGCAAGTATCTTTAAAGAGATAAGGTCACGGTAAGGTGATGGTGCCAACTTGAATCAAACAAGATTTATAAACAAGTGAATTTGATGAAAGTTTTTCCTAACTGAGTTTCCACAGAGATAGGTCAAAGTCTAATTTCTCCGAGTCAAGTTTAAGCGTTGAGCACAAGCAGGGAGATATAAATGAATGAGTAAGACACCGGTATCAAGTAAGGTATAAACTTCGCAAGAATTTATAAATAGCTTACCCGTGATCACCTCATTTGGGTTCCTCGCATTTTGACCGACCACAACAAATGCTCTTCCCGAACCGTTGACTTTGACTTTTACGGGATAGTCTTTTGAGTCACCGTCCCCATTGAACTAGGGTTTCTTTCTAAAGACAATCTCGATCTCGGCGATATGTCCTTCCTTTCCACAATTATAGCATACCTTGAGCTGTTGTGGACGGTTTTGACCGATATGTCCCTCTTTCCCGATTTATAGCATATGATGGGTGGTCGTTCTCCTCCCTTAGAACCGATTCTTTCTTTCTAAGACCTGTCGTCTTCACATGGTCGTTGTTAAATCTCCTCTTTTAAAATCTCCTCCCGACTCGCTTCTTCTATTTTCATGGCCATGATTACCACCAGAGTGGTTACCATTTTTGTTAATCTTTTTCTTTCTCCATTTGGTTATCATTATTTTGTTGACTACCATCTCCGGTATGATCCTCGGTTGTGGTCCCTCGGTTGACCGTACTCGTTATCTCGCTCTAATAATTGAGCCATTTTACAACATCTGAATAGAGAGAAAATTTATGAGAAATAAGATCTTCGACGTATGCCGGGTTTCAAATCTCTAAGAAACATCCGCGTCATATGTTCCTCATTCTCCACCAAATGAGGTGCAAACCTGGATAACTCTGCAAACTTTGCCTTATCTTTGAGACATCGCCATGTTGTTCTCGCTCCGATCTAATAAACTCCACTTCCTTCATATGACGAACACTTTCAAGAAAGTATTTGTCATTAAATAGTTTTTCAAACGTCTCCCAAGACATCTTTGAGTCTTGCGAATTTGGATGGGGTACGCTTCACAGACTCCCACCGATGAGTCCGCCTCGCCACGGAACATAAAGGTGGCTAATGGAACCTTCATTTCTCCGTGCATCCCAAGACATCGAATATCTTGGTAATTTGCTTGACCCATGTTTCCGCCATGATCGGATCTGGCTTTCCCTTAAATCTGGTGGTCCCAACTCTTTGAATCGCTTGTTTGTGACAACCCGTGAATTGCTATCATTTCCTCCTATATTTTGAACACGAGTCTCCTCGTCGATTTTGCATGAGCGCAAAAACTTCTAAACATCCCTCGTTCATCATCGCTTTCGGTGGTGTTGTTCACGGGAGGAACATTACACCGACTGTTATCGTTCTCTCCTCGTTAGTGAGTACAAGCGTCTCCACGGTCTCATTTCCATTGTTAATATTCTCGGTCGATATTCTCAAATCTTGTCATAAAACAAGGGTTAATTAAGGAAATCAATATATCACATAATATCCCTATATACTGACCAACTAACAAATAAGCTTAGGTAGGTAGGACATACTAGCGAAGGATTTACTCGTCTCTCCCCTCCTAGTTCTATTCCCGATCTCCGCCATGGAGATCATATCCCTAAGCTCGATACCAAGCTGTGGCGCCCCCAAAATAGGTATACATCACCCATTACGAGTTGTCAATACATGGTGCAAAACAACTACAACTTTATTATTACAACAGTAAAACTGTAAGTTTGAATACAAATATTATCTATACTCAAATAAATCCTCATCACATTTATTGATATATTATTTTACAAAAATGGTGAGGACTACTAAACAACTCTCTCTAGAACCTTCATTCCATACCCTGACTCGTACTCGCTATATTCTCGCCTCCTGAGAAGAAAAATGGAACAAAAAGGAAAAGGGTGAGCTCAACTAGCCTAGTAAAGAATATTATGACTAAGATAATATACAACAAATTATCATTAGTCTTCAACAGGGAAAAATCTAATAGAATACAATAGACAACAAGTTTTTAAATCAATATTCGCAGCGGAAATAATAATTCATTAAAAGAGTTAAGTAGAGAATGCAAACTACTATCTTCTATCTATGAATTTAAAAGTTCATCATCTATCTTTTATCCCTGTAACATCAATCAATATACATCTGGAATCAAATATTCATCTTTGCACTACAGGCCAAAGATATTCATCAGTTGGTCATGTTCATCTAAACACCTGTTCATCTTTGCACTACGGGCCAAAGATATTCATCAGAAATCATTCATCTTTGCACTACAGGCCAAAGATATTCAATAATATCATCATTTAAGACTGAGGATGATGAAAAATATTTGAAAAGAACCGAATCCAGTGAAACAAAATGACAAGGATTAAGGATTAAGGATTCGTACTTTGTTTTATCCATGTCCAACAATACCTCAAAAATAATCATAGTGGTGTAAAATTCAAGAATGATCAAAACATGGATACAATCAAAGCTAGTATCCAGAATAAATATTTTGGACGAAAAGGAAAATTTTCATTTTTTCGATGAATAGTGTCGTATTCGTAAATAGTGTCAGATATCGTGAATAGTGCCAGATATCGTGAATAGTAACTCCGACACCAAAAGTTCCAAATTTGATAAAAACTTCAGATCAATATTTCAGCATAATGATATTGAAGAAATAATATCATTACGAAAATAATATCCCTTACCTCGAAAGATCAAAGATTAAATTTGAAACACCAGGATATAAAGGCTATGACTTGAACTTGCACAGAGTATAGCAATACTCAAAGTATACTCAAAATACTCACAAGAATACGCTCGATAATATAGAGAGAGAAAACTTCAGTTTCTGGTGTGATTTTCAATTCTAACCTAAACACCCGATTTATAGAAAATTGCTTAGAACACCAAAGCAGAAAATTTAATATAATATTTATATATAAATAAATTTTCTTACGCCCACTTTGAATCCTCTTGCTTCAGCACTTTGCACATGTTTCATGAGGCCCACAAGTGTAAAAAAACGTTTTTCCTATTTTAAATATTTTAAACTTCCAAAAATCAATTATTTCGGAGCTTCGAAACTTCAATAATTCATAAAAAATAGCCCTTTTATCAAAAAATTTGAATCTCGCGAGGTTTTATAGGAAATTAAATTCTCTACAACTTTGCGAAAAAAAGCATTTCGAATTCAAAGCGTAAATTGACCAAGAAATCCACAAGCAGGCGATTTTACATCTTATAATCAAATTTCGGTCAATAAATGGGGTCCATCGACATATTTAACATGTTTTAAACATTTATTGCAACAAAAATACTCTCCTCCTTGTATACTCATATATCCCGCATTCGTTGTAAAAATATCACCATTATTATATTATTAAAATATAATAATATATTTAAATGAATTATTTTATTAGAAAAAGATAAAATTTCAATTTTCAACAATTGTCACATTAAAATTTTCTCCATCTATATCCACATAAAATCAATATTTTTTCCTCATCATATGAATCAATAATTAATTATTCACAAATAATATTATAGAATCACAATATTGACAACGAGGCGGTTTCAGAAAGAGGGGCTTTCAATAAGAATTTCTCCTTACTAATGGCCTTGCAATTAGGTGACCAAACCTCTCCTTAGACGTAACTTTCTAGACATTGCCAATAATGTTATCTAATAATATTATTCAGGATAATATGAATTATTGCTTCGATAATGAAAAATCTTGTGTAATGACAATTATTGAAACAACAAAGAATATAAAATATCAACGCAACAATTATTAAATCAATAAAATCTTTGAGCAAGTAATTACTATAACCATTATTGAGTAGTGCTTCTTCACGTAAGAATCAATAATTGGTGCAATACAAGTAATCTTCTTGTGTTTTAACCACCAGAGTATTTTAACAAAGATTAACGATATAACAACTACGCCGTTATTTTTAAACAACTTATATTTGTCGTTTTTTTCATCTAATCGCTTTCTTTTGATGGGGCCCATAAAAGATTGCTACTGTCCGCATTTAATATTCCCCGACAAGAAGAATATTCCACGACCAAACGAATATTCCCGACAACAACAATGAATATTTTATAACCACTTGCTTATTTTTAAATATATGCGTATTTTACCCATAACTATCCACATTAATCAAATCAACCCTTACTATTTCAAAATAATAAATAGAGAAAATTATATTTCATTAATAATAAGTTGGGGTCTTACAACTATAGGTTGATCACGTAGACGTGCTCGTAATCTATGCCAGACTTACGAACTTAGTGTCGTGACGTCCTTTTCAAAGTACTTATGAAATGCTTACGGTCTTGAACCGGAATTGATGTTTTATTGAATATTTTTGTTGTAAAATGTTTTGAATGAAAGGAAGTGCTATTTTGAATTATCGATAGTACTTCGTAACTATTGTTCAGTTATTGAAGATATATGATTCCTATGTTTTAAGCATGCTATTGTTATTAGAATTGTTGTACTTGCTGAGCTAGTTAGGCTCATTCTTTATTGAACCATATGAATGCAGCTAAGACCGAACGGACCGATGGATCCGACAAGGATAAAGGGAAGGTGAAGGCAAACCCATAGATTACCTATGTAATAGTATAGGTTTTGTAAGAATAATATTGATATTATGACAAAGACAAATGTATTGGTTATAAAGAACCTAGGGAATGTAAATATTCTTTATATATATATATATATATATATATATAAGACATATCCGTTCTTTTGAGGCATTTCAATTGAATGTTTATGTGAACTGTAGCACCGTGTAGCACCATCTGTCGGGTTTGAAGATACCCAGATTTGGGGGCGTCACAGGTTGGTATCAAAGCATTAGGTTATAAAACTTAGGGGGGGGGGAATAAAACCTTAAGCCATAACCTTGAGAAAAATCAAAGAATAAAAGATGGAAGATAACCTTATAAAAATGCATTATATATGTTATTTGTTTATATTATTCTCTTGGCGTGTACTAATCAAACTTTTTGTGTGGTTGTAGATGTCGGGGAGAAAATAGAGACGTCACATGTAGTCGATGAAGGATCGGTTAATCGGTAGAGATTATACAGAGCCCCATAGCAGCGAGATCCAGAGATAGTGGTGGTTGAGTGCGGAGACTCGAGAGAGTATAGATCTCATATCGGTGTTTGACGACATGATAAAAGAAGAAGTGGAGGTATTGTCCTTCAATCCCGTAGCAATAGCAGCAGAGATGGCTCCAGGGGAGTCAATGATGTCGTTATTCATGTCAATGCTAGATAGGAACATCCACTACTGTTAGGAGGTTAAGGAGCTGAAGGCAGAGCTCCAAGCTGTTATAGAAGACAAGACGGACGTGGAGTCCGTGTGGGAGCAGGAACATGATGAAAGGGTTTTAGCTAAGGACAAGGTCCATGAGCTGAAACAGGAGGTCTTTGATTTCAGGGGGAGCTAAAGACCAAGAAGCAGAAGATATGGAGAATGTCCTATATCCATAGGAGTTCTCATAAGGATTTCCAGTTGCAGGTAGCTGGTTATCCCGTAGAAACTGGGCAGACGCGGCATACTATCAGCCGTGATATTATTGCCGGTCTTGCCAAGGCAAATTTTGAGAATGCCTTAAGGCAAATGTGATCTAGTAGTGGTTAGAATAGTTAGATATGTACATATTTTTGTATCTAGTAGTGACGTAAAATCCTTTTTTGTATAATCAAGAGTAGTCTTTTGTTAATCCCAATTTTTGGAAAGTAACTGCGGGAAAGTAATGTATTCAGCTTAGGCTGTGTAATGTAACCGATGTAGTATTATACTATAATGAAATAATATAAGTTTTCTTTTTCAAAAAATGTTGAGTAATGAATGTTTAAGTTATTGTTTAACATTGAATAATAACTAACTGACAGGAAATGAATAATAACGAAATATGTGTTTTTTTGTAACAGCAAAATGCCGCCAAGAAGAGTACCACATAACCAAGGTGTGAACACAAACCAACCGGAAGGAGGTCCGGTTTACCCCATGCAGGAGTTTATAAATCTATTAAACGCGAAATTTAATAGAACTGGGGCTAACATCCCCGTAAATCCCGGTGTAGTACGAGCTACTATGTTTAAGGACTTTGAAAGTGTCAGTCCGTGGGAGTTCAAAGGAACTACGGACCCTATCGAAGCCCAAACGTGGGTAAAGGAAATCAAGAAGTCATTTGTGATATAAAATTTTGAAGAGGCCCAGAAGGTTGCCTTTGAAACCTATATGATGAAGGGAGAGGCCAAATTTTGGTGGGAGGCCAATCAGGCTAGGGCCGAAATAGATGTTATAACGTGGGTGAGGTTCAAGGAAATATTCTACGAGAACTATTTTTCCACTAGCATGCAGGGAAGGATGGAGATGTGGTTTCTGGAGTTGAAACAAGGGGATATGACGGTTCCCCAATACGCCGCCAAGTTTAATGAACTGGCAAGGTTCGCTCTACACCAAGTGGATACCGAGGTGAGGAAAGCTCGACGGTTCGAGAAGGGCTTGAAACCCTGGCTCTATAACCATATTTCTGTGTTCCAAAGTACTTCCTTTGGAATCATTTTAGAGAAGGCAATAATTATCGAAGGTGGTAGCGAGGCGTTGAGCCAATACCACAAGGATAAGAAAAACAAGGGAAAGTGGATGGGGAGTAAAGGTTGAAGGTGCGGTGAGGAGTGGCGAGGGTTATAAAAGGAAGGTAGTTAGCTCTGGGAATACCAGGGTGAAACAAGGAGATCCAAATAGGAGGATGGAGGCCTGCAAGACCTGCGAGAAGACTCACTTAGGAGTCTGTCTCAAGGGTAAGGTCGTATGTTACAACTATGGACAGGAGGGGCACATTGCGCCAAACTATCCAAGTCCGAAGAAGAACCATGGATGCTTTGTGTGTGGGTCAACTGACCACATGGCAAAGAACTGCCCAAAGAAGGGGACGGACAGGAATAAGGGCACCAATAGTGGTAAGTTAACTATTGGAGATCCAGCGTAGCCTGGTAGGCCGATGGCCCGTACCTTTAACATGACCGTCCAAGACGCGATGACCTCGGGGGACGTAGTCACAAGTATTATTCCGATCAACGGCCTAAATGCATACGTGTTGTTTGACTCGGGTTCTACTTGTTTGTTTATCGCATGTGATTTTGCTAGACGATTAGGATTACTTCCCAAAAAATTGCCCATACTTTTAAATATTAAGGTAGCAAACGAAGAGATAATTCTGTTGAAGATATTCATAGGAGTTGTTGCGTAGACATTCGAGGTTGTAAATTATCGGTGAGATCGTCATCGATAAAGTTAGGAGAATTTGATGTAATTCTCGGAATGGATTGGTTGGTTAATCATGGGGCAATTATAGATTGTCAAAAGAAATGCGTAAATAATAAAACATTAAGGCAATCTCATGTAATATTTTACGGGAATAAATCGCCGGAACATTCGTGTTGTCTTACCATGACACAAATTAGGAAATTATTGAGGAAGGGGTGTGTAGGCTATTTGTGTCATATGGTTGATACCCAGAGAGTGGGGGTGACCATGGAACCAATACCTATAGTGAGTGAGTTCATGGATGTATTTTCGAGTGAGTTGTCGTGTCTTCCACCGGATAGAGAGACCGAGTTCGTAATAGATATTTTGCCAGGAGTGGCACAAGTTTCCAGGGCACCGTATCGTATGGCGCCAGTGGAGATGAAGGAGTTGATGGTGCAGTTGCAAGAACTGTTGGACAGAAAGTACATTCAACCTAGTCTTTTGCCATGGGGAGCACCGGTACTATTTGTCAAGAAGAAGGACGGATCGTTAAGACTATGTATCAACTACCGAGAGTTAAACAAATTAACGATAAAGAATAAGTATCCATTGCCCAGGATCGATGTTCTTTTTGATCAGTTGAAAGGGAAAAATATTTTTCCAAAATAGATTTAAGGATGGGGTATCATCAGCTAAAGGTTAGAAATGAAGACGTACCGAAGACAGCATTCAGGACTCGTTATGGTCATTACGAGTTTCTAGTGATGTCATTTGGGTTGACTAATGCAACAGCTGCATTTATGGATATAATGAACAAGTGTTCAAACAATATTTGGACAAGTTCGTCGTGGTGTTTATTGATGATACTCTAGTCTACTCTAAGACGCCAGAAGATCATGATGAACACCTAAGAATAGTGTTGGAGACATTAAGGAATGAGAAGTTATATGCGAAGTTCACTAAGTGTAAATTTTGGTTAGAGAGGGTACAATTTTTAGGTCATGTCATTGACCATGAGGGGATTTCAGTAGATCCAGTGAAGGTGGAAGCCGTGATGAATTGGGAACAACCGAAAATGCCGACTGAGGTGCGGAGTTTCCTAGGATTAGTGGGTTATTATCAGAGATTCATTCAGGATTTTTCAAAGATAGCTACTCCATTGACTAACTTGACAAGGAAGACGGTGAAGTACATATGTACTGAGAAATGTGAAGACAATTTTCAAAAACTGAAGAAGAGGTTGAGTGAAGCGCCTGTTTTATCATTACCCGATGACACAGGAAATTTCGTAGTTTATAGCGATGCTTCGCATAGAGGACTTGGTTGCGTGCTTATGCAAGCATGGCAATGTTATTGCGTATGCATCTAAGCGATTGAAGGATTATGAGAAAGTTTACCCTACTCATGATCCGGAACTAATTCTTGATAGTGTTGGCCTTAAAGATATGGTGACATTATCTTTACGGGGAAAAGTGTGAAATATACACGGACCACAAGAGTCTAAAATATATCTTCACACAGAAGGAGTTGAATATGAGACTGAGGAGATGGCTGGAGTTGATAAAGGATTACGACTGTGAAATCCTGTATCACCCTGGAAAATCCAATGTAGTTGTCGACACCTTAAGTAGAAAGGGTTGGGAGAAGTTGTCTATGTTAAAAGCTCAAACTGAGTTAATAACAGAGATGGCTAGGATGGAGATAGAGGTGAAGTTGCCAAGTGAGGCGGATCAAAGACTGTTTGCGACGGAGATTCAATCTACCATTGTAGAGAGAGCCAATGAGGTGCAGTTCAAAACTGATTAGTGCAACCAGATAAAGAAGAGGTTGACCAATGAAAAAGATATTAAGTTTAGTCTTGATAATGAGGGATTATTAAGATTTGAAGGAAGAATTTGGGTTCCGAAAGAGGCAGAATTAGAGGAGCAAGTTTTACAAGAGGCTCATAGTTCGAGGTACTCGATTCATCCTGGTAGCACTAAGATGTATCAAGACCTCTGACAGACCTTTTTGGTGGCCGAACATAAAGAGAGAAATAGCAGAGTATGTGAGTAGGTGCTTGACTTGTCAAAGAGTTAAAGCCGAACATCAACAACCAAGTGGCTTGTTACAGTCATTGGAGATTTCGGAGTGGAAGTGGGAGCATATCACGATGGACTTTGTGGTGGGACTTCCGACTACTCAAAAGGGATATGATGCGATTTGGGTAATAGTGGACCGGTTAATGAAGTCGGCTCACTTTTTTCCAATTCGAGTTAAGTATAACTTAAATCAATTAGCTACACTTTATGTTAAGGAAATTATTTCCAGACATGGAGCACCAGTTTCGATTGTGTCAGATTGTGACCCACGATTCACATCGAACTTTTGGAGAAGTCTTTAAGAGCAGTTGGGGACGCAGTTGAAGCTGAGTACGACATATCATCCACAAACCGATGGATAGAGCGAGAGGACAATTCATACATTAGAAGATATGTTGAGATCTTGCGTCATGGATTTCAAGGGTAGTTGGGATGATCATCTACTATTAGTAGAATTTACGTATAACAACAGTTATCATGCAAGCATAGGTATGCCACCGTACGAAGCTTTGTATGGAAGGAAATGCAGAACACCATTATATTGGGATGAAGTGGGAGAACGCCGAATGCTAGGACCAGAATTGGTGCAGCAAACATCGGAAGTGGTGAAGTTGATACGTATGCGTCTCGTAGTAGCTCAAGACAGACAGAAGAAATACGCAGACTTACATCGAGAGAATAGGGAGTTTGAGGTAGGCTCGTACTTATTTCTAAAGGTATCTCCCTGGAAAAGAAAGATACATTTTGGAAAGAAGGGAAAACTAAGCCCAAGGTTTATAGGACCTTTTGAGGTATTAGAACAGGTAGGTGAGGTAGCTTATAGGTTAGCATTACCGCCAGACCTAGAGCGGATACATAACGTATTTCACGTTTTGATTGCTACGATCCCTACAAACCGGATTATAAGCACGTGATAGAATTTGAGCCTATTCAAATCGAGAAGGACTTAACATATGAAGAGATACCGATTCAAATCATCGATAGAACAGAGCAAGTTCTGCGAAATAAGGTAATATCGTCGGTAAAGGTATTATGGAAGAACCACGATGCCGAGGAAGCAACGTAGGAATTGGAAGAGAAGATCAAGAAGGATTACCCTCATTTGTTTGAGTAATATAGGGCGAGATTCTAGGGACAGAATCTTTATAAGGGGGGAAGAATGTAATGACCGAGAAATTCGGATCTTTTGTAAAATACTTGGAAGAATTAAATAATGAATAAAATAATATTGTTTGTTATTATTATGTGTTAATAAGATGTATGTCGTTCTATAACCTAGAAACGTCGGAACATCGTAGTATTTGAACCACATGAATGAATTAAAGTGTTTGAATTTTCAAGACAAAAATAAAAGTTTTTCGAAAAAGTTTACGAAAAACACTATTCACCGTTTATCGCTTGGGAATTATTTTTGAACTTCCGAGAAATATGTAATGTTATAATATCGAGGCGAGATGGATTATGTACTAATAATCTAAGTATGGAAAACACAATATTTTGCATTCGGGCATAAATTGAGAATGTAAGTATTAGAATCTAATGAAAGGATTAATGGTGATCTAGTATGAATTAAAAGTCCAACTTGATTAAAGTGTAAGCCCATGTGGGATTATTCTTAAGCCCAAGTAGTAATAACATGAAGCCATTAGTAGATTAATACAAGCCCAAAGATTAAGTTAATTAAATTAACCACTAAGCTCAAAGGATGATCCAATGGGTAAAGCAAGATCCATGGGGCAACCCATTGGTGAATTGGTAACCAAGCACTTTGTGTGATGAGCAAGAACTTTATTTAGTGATCAAGTAAGAGATAAGAGTTGTGGGCAACAAGAAAGGAATAGTAAGGAAGTTAGTTAAGGAGGTGAAAGGTCTTAATGACCATTATACCCTAGCTTAGAGACTTCTATAAATAGCTAGCTCATATTTCAATTGTTGTTTGTTATTTCATCCAACATACTCTCTCACAAACAACTTATTTGTTAGAGCTAATGAGCACTTTCAAGCTTAACCTTCCATTGTTAGATTTCCAAAGAAAGAGAAGTACAAGTTCTTCAAGGGTAAGACTCTTGTCTAAAGCATCTTCATCTCTATCATTGTAGGGTGATAAGAGAAGTGTAAGTTAATAATCATGTATGCTAAGAACATATAAGAATTAATTAAGCAATGAACTTAAGCCGAATAAAGTTATGAATAAGTAACTTGAACCTAAATAAGGTATTAACTTATGATGAACTTGTCATATGATTGTCATATGAATTTAGTATGTTGGATAAGATGTGAGAACATTGAGTAAAGGACTTAATCCAATTAAAAGTCATAATAAAATAAAAATCATCTAGTGAAGAAATTGTTAAGTTGTGAGCTTATGAAGAATAAGCCATAACCTAATTGTAATATAAGTTGTTGTATCATATAAGTTGAGTTGTCTAGATAATGAATTGAATGTATTTGGAATGATGAACAAATCACTAGTAATGAAGTTATACCGGAATTCACACGATTGGACGATAATCGTCGAATTCGTTAAATTCTCGGAATGGAAGTCGTATTTTGTGTTTGAACTCGAAAACGTTGGTTTTGATGGAGACAAGTCAAATTTGGCATTATAGAGTTTCGAACTTGAAAATGGCCAGATTCTGACTTAGAACGAAGAAACGAGCGTTGAACGTTCACGAACGTTTATTATTTTCGTTAAAAATGGACTAATTGTTGAAATTTTAGCAAACGAAGTCGAATAGATAAAATTCTTGAATGAACACATAGAGTATGTGATTTGTGAATCATAGGCTCTTGAACGAGCCAATTCGGACTTATAACGAAGATGTTACGAGTCCGGGAATCTCACCATTTGAAAAATCTGTCAAAAGTTTTCGAGGATCGAGTCTCAGCATCATGGCGTGACTCAAGCCAAAATATCGGGCGCCATGATGCTAAAGTGGCTTGTATCCCCTGAAAACTCACGCCGCAGTGCGACAGGTAACAAAGGGACTCGTGCCGCAGCGCCGAGTCCGGTTTCTAGGCAATAATAAGTGACGCCAGCCATAGCGATGATTAGCAGTAAAAGTAATAGACGGCATCATGGCCTTGATTTCATGACTTAGATAATGAAAGAGGTTTACATGTTGAGTATGAAGAGTAATTGATGAGCAATTAAATAAAGATCTTAATGAAACATTGTTAAGACATAATTAAGCCTTAAGTATGAACACTTGGGGTTAAGTTAAGTCAATTACATATGAACGTAAGAATGACGTAACGGAACGCTGGAACCAATAATAACAAATCTAATACGTATTTAAGATTGAGAAGAAGGGTAAGATTCTTTAGGGACCATGTATATTTAATCATGACCTAATTTGCTATGTGATGTTATCATTTACTGTAGAGACCTTAAAGACTTAAAGTGCACGTGTTATATCTGTAAGTAGACGCTAAAGGCAAGTACTCTAACCATTGTTCCAGTTCGATCTGGACAAGTCTTTGTGATTCATGTATGCTTCGCATGAGTTAATGTTTGATGCAGTCGACGCCAATTCCTTCTGCTAGACTTACGATATGTTGGATTCTTTTAATCTTTCAAGCACGTATAATGATTTACCAAACTAATATTGTTGTGGTTTTCAAAAGTAGTATCGAGTATGCTAAATTGTTTTTTGTCGTCAAGCAGCAGTGCACGTGAGGTTGCCACAACTTAAACGTATACACGTTTAATGAATGTAGTGTTGATCAACATAGAGTACTATAGGCTGATCACCTAGACGTGCTCGTAAACTATGCCGGAGTTATGGACTTAGTGTCGAGACGTCCTTTTCAAAGTACTTATGAAATGCTTACGGTCTTGAACCAGAATTGATGTTTTACTGAATATTGTTGTTGTAAAACATTTTGAATGAAAAGAAGTGCTATTTTGAATTATCGATAGTACTTTGTAACTATTGTTCAGTTATTGAAGATATACGATATCGATTCCTATATTTTAAACATGTTATTGTTATTAGAATTGTTGTACTTGCTGAGCTAGTTAGGCTCATTCTTGCTTGAACCATATGAATGCAGCTAAGACCGAGCAGACCCGATGGATAAAGTGAGGATAAAGGGAAGGAAGGCAAACCCATAGATTACCTATGTAATAGTATAGGTTTTGTAAGAATAATATTGATATTATGACAAAGACAAATGTATTGGTTGTAAAGAACCTGGAGAATGTAAATATTCTTTATATATATATATATATATATATATAAGACATATCCGTTCTTTTGAGTCATTTCAATTGAATGTTTATGTGAACTGTAGCACCGTGTAGCACCATCTGTCGGATTGGAAGATACCCGGATTTGGGGGCGTTCCAGAATCCTTGTAAGGAGTGAAGGATGTAACAATCCAGAATTTTAAATTGTAATATTAAACATTTATGGAATTATATAAATATTTATTTGATGTGTTTATTGTTGAAATGGAAGAAATAAATATTTTATTGATGTGGTTATTATTAGTAAATATTTATGAATTTAATTTATTAGATAATATTTTAAAATTAATTAATTTATAATTTAGAGAGTTGAAATTTGACACGAGGTGTTATATTGTTGATTAATAATTTAAAGTGGTATGTTAAATTATTAAATAAAATTATATTGAGATTATAATGTTTAAGTGGAATATTTATTTAAAATATAGTATGGTTGATTAATTTATTTGATTAATGTTGGATATGGAAATCCAAATAAATAATAGGTGATTATTAATTATAAACTAAATTATTTATTAAAAAAATTAAAGTAGTTTTAAATGGGTTTAACTCAAACAAGGCCTAAAGATATTAAATCTTTATTTTAAAGACTTTTGCCAAACAAAGCCTTATGGCTTTTGGATTTTCAAATTTTGAATTTAAATAATCTAGATAAAATAAATAAAATAAATTAAATAATAAATATAATATAATTATAACTTATACGTTATTTTATAACTAATATCCTAATAAGTATGCGTATGAAGGTTATATCAGTTTTCTTTTACGTATTAGTTAGTCTATATTGGCTATATTGAGAGTTTAGAGAGAACTTGATAGAGCTTGACAGAGAACTTGAGAGATTAAGAGAAAATCTAAGCAACTTTTGTGTTTAACAAAGAGGATTTCCAAGCTATTTGAAGGTATTTCTTATCATCTTGATTATATATATATATATGGGTTTTACGACATAAAAACCTCATGTTCTGTGAATTCAAATTGTTGAATTGTTGATATATATAATTGGTAATTGTGAGTATATGTGTTTATAATGATTAGAGTTTGTGTTTAAACAAGAAAATTGCATGCTAATTTCATATAATAGTAGAAAAATCATGACAGTGTATATATTTGTCATATGGCTTGTGTATGTATCAATTTTGATGGTCAATTCGTATGCCAAACTGTAAATTGAAACTTGTTTATGCTAGTACATTAAGAAACGAAGATAATGTAACTTGAACGAAGTGATTTGGTGAGTAATTGAAATCACAAGTGTTAATTTTTGTGAAGAAACTCAAAATGGAGATTTCATATGAAAATGAGAAATTTGAGAAATTAAAATAGTTAGAAGTGTTATTAAATTGCTGCTCTATGTTGATGAATATGTTAGCAATCATGTGTAAGATAGTTTTATATTTATTTTATATGTTAATATTCTTTGTTTTGTGGGTGAAATTCATGTTTGTTGGGCTAAAGTCGGCTACTGTTCATAGTCGACTCTGCTATTATTCGTGCACCAAAGGTAATACGTTATTTGGTGCTAAAGGCTAAACTCTCGTAATTTACAGTGTTGTGCAATTATTTCATGTATCATGTAATTGCTGCCATACATCGGTCTCGAGGCGTAGATGCTGCTGCTGCTTCTTCGCCGCTTGGGAGCTGAAGCGATGACATACGTTGGTCTAATGATGTGTTAGTATAATAAACATGTAATAATATAGCTAAAACAGAATCATGCTATGTGGTTAGTAGTTTCAAAGTTTTCAAATGGTTAGTAAGTGATGAACGTGGTATATTAGAACTTAGTGAGCATGATGAATAGTAAATAGGTATTGTGAAGGTTAACACTTGTAATTTTTGATATTTGTATGGTTGCTTAAGACTTGTGCTAAAATAATAAGTCTAACTAGAAATGTGTGTTATATAAGAATGTGAATGTTAGTATATCTAATAGATGGTGATTCTAAACCTATATGTAGGTGAACGTGAGTTTAATATTATAGCTTACGCCGAGGCAAGTTCTTTAACTCTACTTTTATAATAATTGTGCAAGCTTCTAAATCTCAGCTATTTACATTGAGCATGTTTTAATCTTAAGTTATTGGAATTCTAATCATTGTTGGCTTACTCTAACTTGTTTATAGTTAAACAAGTTTTTCTAGTTCATTCTTTTATAATAAATGTTCTTGGACTTTAATTCGTGTGTTAAATTATTCAATCACTTTGTATAGTTTATTACCATGTGAAGTAAGCATTGTTTCCAGCTTGCTATCAATTAGTGCATGTTCGGTACCTAAATTTCTAATTTGACAAGATCACAGACCTAGCTTATTATCGTTCAAGCCAAGGTTTATCATTTTCTTCATTTTGATCAATACTTATGCTCTCTAGTTATTTTCAAGCATACGTTTTGAATATAGTCAGTTCACCTATGATTCTCAATCGTTCTATGTTATGTTGTTATTAAACAACTGTTGTGTTATCAAGCATCGTTGATTCAACTAGTCCCCTAGTTGATGATCGTTAAACTTTAAATTACCCTTGAAAGCTTATCCAAACCAAACTTTCTTTGGTGCAGACTTGTACTCTAAATCTTGAGATGAACAACCCTATTATTAGGGGTTTACGTTTAGCATTGAAATATTTGTGCACAATACATTGTACAAAGGGTTGATCCTCCTAAGTACGTGGAGTCCTTATAGTCTTATGACTATTAAAGTTTAAGTTAAAAGATTACTTATAACTATGGACATGATTCGTGGTCATTAAACCCTCAATTGTATATTTCAGAATGTTAATAGAACATATCATTCAATTTTATTGAGCCTATTATTTGGCAGTTGTTGTAAAGATTTTATTCATTGTTATTTCAAGTGAGCTTTGTTTGCTCACTCTTTCTTATATAACTATTACAGCTTAGGATGAAAAGATAGATGTACCTAGTACCAATAAAGGAAAGGGAAAGATGAACAACAAGTATGAAGACTTGTAATATGTTTACACATTATTTATCGACTTTAATTTGATTGATGCAATGAAATATTTATTTAATTTCAGCATTTGGATGATTGTATTTAAAGGTTAGATAACCTGGGAGATTTTTTATTAATGTAATCCCTTAAGGGAAGGTTTATTATTCAATTTTTATTATGATTGGGTAGTTAGATGTGAATGTTTTGATTAAGTGAACACCAAATCTTGACGTAATGAAGTACCGGGATTTGGGGGTGTCACAAGTTGGTATCAAAGCTTTAGGTTATGAACCTTAGGTGGGGGAAAAGCCTTAGGAAGTAACCTTTGAAAGATAGCGATGATAAACTCTTATCGAGTTTTAAGGAAGAATTAATAAAACACTTATGTGCTTATGTGTTTATAACTTATGTGCTCGTGAGTGTCGAGTAGTAATGATTAATAATTAAAACTTAAAATTTTGTTGTCAGGATGACTAATGTCGGAGAATCCAGACAGGCTAGGGAAGAAGGACCTCAGATGCCTATAGAGGAGGAGCCTAGCGACATTCAGGTTTTTTGGGAACAACTACTGCCATTGGAGTTAACCCCGTTAGTCACAGTGGTTGAAGATGAGGATGATGACGTGGAAACGGATGAGGAGGATCCCGTTGAGCTACCACAGTCAAATGAGGATGACGAGGACGAGGAGGAGGAGATTCCACTGAACTCGATAGCGCTTCAGTATATATGGATTTAAGTCTACGACCATAACGTGGAACTTCGAGGATACCGTCGAGGAGTTGCAGGAGATAGTAGCTGAACAACAAACTTCGATGGCACGGAAGGACGATAAGATCCAGGATCGAGATGAACGTTTGAACAATGTCAAAGAGAAACTGGTTCATACTAAAGGAGAAAAAAAACAACTGATCGAGGAGGTCGCAGAACTAAAGAATAAGCTAAAGGAAGAAGCTACTAAAAGGGCAAGAGCCGAAGACGCATATGAGGAAGCGTTTTAACGAGCCGGGATAGCAGTGAAAGACGCACAAGCAAAGAGAATGAAGATGGAAGAGATGAATAGTGTATTTAACACTGTGATTAATCGAGCTCAGGAGTGGGTCATGGGTTATCGATTCGATTCGAGAGACGCGCCATCATACGTATTTGATCGCAGAATAATGTTCCGGATCATGGAGGAAGAACGTAGTAAGGCTAAGTAGTGTCTTAGTAGAACATCGTAGTCGTTATGCGATTAATAAAATGATAAATAATTTGTAAATCCCAAGTGTTATATAACCTATGGGATTGATAATGATGTTTTCATGAAACTTTTGTAGTTCAGGAAAGTAATGTAGATAGTAGTGATGCTATTATTATGATGTTTTCAACAAGATTATGAATGAATGAAAAAATTATTATTCAAAGTGTTATGTGATAATTTCCTTTATGAGATGTAAGTTAAGTAAAAAAAATTACTTAACATAGTTGAATAATAATCTAATGAGTGTATTTTTAATGAAAATGCCTCCAAGACGCGTCAACCACCAAGACAGAGAACCACTAAAGGAACCAATAACGACAATGTTGATGCTAACCCCATTCAACAACTAGTGGCGTTACTAACACGAGCTTTGCAGAATCAACCACAGAACCAAGGTACAACATTTAAGGATTTCAAGGCGGTTGGACCACCTGAATTCTGTGGGTCCATGAATCCAGTCGAGGCACAGACCTGGATTATGGAGATAGAAAAGGTGTTTGATGTCGCTATGGTAGGGGATGATCAAAAGACTGCTTTTGCAACATTCATGTTGAAAGCAGAGGCTAGTTATTGGTGGCAGGCCAATAAAACTCGAGAAGGGCCAGGGGTGATGACCTGGGATAGGTTTAAGGAAATATTCTTCGAGATCTATTTCCCAGAGAGTTTGAAGAGTCAGCTAGAGGTTCAGTTTTTAGAACTAAAGCAGGGAACGATAACATTGTTTGAATATGCCACTAAATTCAACGAGTTGGCAAGGTTTGCGCCATATCAAGTTAACATGGACGAACGCAAGGCAAAGAGATTTGAACAGGGGCTGAAGCCCTGGTTGTAAAGTAGAGTCTCCCTGTTCAAGTTGAAGACTTTTATAGCAGTGATGGAGAAGGCAATACTCACTGAAGGTGGAGGCGAGGCAGTGACAAAATTCAATGAGGAACAGAAAAAAAGAAGAAGAATGAAGTGGAGATCAAGAATGGAGGTTGTAGTAGTGGAAACGACTGATAAGTGGTATTTATACCTACTTATTGAATACCAATTCACGCGAACTATGCCCATCTCAAGTACATTTTATTGTGTTTTAGTTGCATTTCATGATAGTTTGCATTGAATTTACTTAAAACTCCTTTTGGTGAATAAGTGCAGAAATCGACCTAATTTGGTGGTATTAGAGGGTACGAGGCTAATGAATGCGTGAAGGCAAGGCACAAGCGGGGATATATATGGCATGAAGGTATAATGGAGCAAGGAGACCAAGCATGGAAGGAATGAGCAGCAGGATAAAGCGACGATGAGCAAACAATATTGCGAGTAATCGTAACCGTAATCTATAGACTATGATGCGCACAAGCATATTAAGCCTGAGAGGATAGCTACCCATGAGAGGCCTTGTATAACATTCCAAATTTTTTAAATGTAAGTTATAAATATTTATTGATTTATATAAATATTTATTGGCCGTGTTTATTATTGAATAAGTAATTGTTCAATTTGTTTGAGTTGTTTTAGTTAATTATTTAATTATTAAATAATTAATGTGTTATGTGGATTGAGTTATGTTATTAAGTGATTTATTTAATAAATTGTTATTACGTGTGATAAATAACTATGTGATAAAGAGTTATTAAAATAATTAAAGTAATTCTTAATTTAGTTTTGCCAAACAAGGTTTAAGTATTAATCCTTTAATTTTAAATGGTTTGCCAAACAAAGCCTTATGGTTTTGGATTTTTTTTGAATTTAAATTATTAATTAAATAAATAAAATATAAATATATATATATGAATATATTTTTGGTAACTAATAAACTTATTGGTATATTTAATACAAATTAAATCGGTTTCAAATGTTTGAAAAAATAAAGCGTGTGTTAGTTTTATTTTTAGTATCATTATCTTTGTTATGTGGCTTAGCTATTAGTGTTACCTTAGAGTTTATCGCTAAAAGAAAGAAAAGAATACTGAGGAGATAGTTGAGAGAGAAAGGGTGGGATTCTAGGAAAATCTGAGTTCTTCAAGCTTTTCTAAGGGTTTAACAAGTGTTTCTTAACAACAAAAGGTGCGTGTTTATAACCTAAATTTATGTTTATGAAGACATATATGTTTTACGTCATTAGGTTTAAAGTCTCGTGTTCTTGAAAGTCATTCACACTGTTAAGGTTTTTACCAAAAATTATATGTAAAACATGTTCTAGAATTGGTTATGATGTTATGTGTTTTTATTGTTATAATTGTTATAGTTAACATATATATATATATATGTGTGTGTGTGTGTGTGTGTGTGTGTGTGTGTGTGTGTGTTGTATGCTAAATTAAGATTTAGAAAGAGAACTTGGTTTTACTTGAAAATATATATACGAATATATGTTTTGTAGAAATATCAAAAGTTATGTAAGCTAACTGAGGAATTTAACTATACATGTTAATTTGTTATATGTTGGTATACTTGTATTTCAAAGGAATCAAATTTGGTTGATAATAGTGAAAATTTCGTTCACTGTACTTTAGATATCAACAATGGAGTTTTGAGTTTTAACCAAATATTATTTTAGTGATTTAAGTCTTTTAAATTTGTTGTTCAATTGTTGGAAATTGGTATATGGATAATTGTTAACAATTATGTGTAGTTTATATTAGTTATACATGTTGTTTGGGGAAAATTGTTGTTACAAATTTAAGATAGTAGCTTTGGCTCTGTTCTTCGTTTTGGTTCTGTGAGTTTCGGCGCCCTAGAATCAAAATTCGCTCCCCAGCACCAAATTTCGCGCCCGGCGTCAAAGTTCACGCCCCAGTGTAAAAAATGGGCCAGTAGCTAGCGCCTCGGCGCTGGAACTCGCGTCCCGGCGCTGGAACTCGCGCACTGGCGCTGGTACTCGCCCGGCTCTTGACCGATGCCCTGGCCTTGGAAAAAGTTGTCTGAGTTGGGTAGTTTTGACCTCCTATAGTAAAATGGCCATAACTTTCTCATACGAACTCCGATTGAGTTGATTCAAGATGATCTGGAACGAGGATGAATAGACTTACAACTTTTATGCTTTAAGTGTTTTAATTTGAGGTCTATAACAGTAGTCAAAATGGCCATCTTTAGGACTATTGTGTATTTGGAGCCAATCGGAGGGCGACGGGATGCACGAATGCAAGTGCAACCCTTTGGGTATTAGTATAACTTAATGATAACATATTGGATATGTAATAGGATGTTGTATCAAGTTGTTAATGTGAATGTGGTGCAATGACATGATCACTTAAATAGTTGTAACAAAGCTAAAAAGTAATGTTCATGAAAAGATGTGATGTTGTTTAAACTTAAACTTAGTTAGTAGCTATACTAAGAGTAATAAAGTAACTCATAAAGGTAATGTTAGTGTAACTAATGTGTATTATCAATACATATAGTATGTGTAGGACTTGGGGTGAACGTGAATAGTAATTATTTAACCTACGCACGAGGCAAGTTCTCTAACTCTAGTTTTATAATTGTGCAAGTTTCTAAACCTATCTTTTTACATTAAGCAAGTTCTCTAACTCCATACTCTCGTTGAGTTAGTTTGTTGTGTTTAAGAAAGTTTTCTAATTCTAAAGCTTCGTTATGCAAATTTCATATTCTTTACTTTATTGAGTAAAGTATTTCCATTAAGCAACTTCATTGTATCCAATTATTCATGATGATACAAGTTTCCCATCTCCACACTTTCGTTGAGATAGTTATTATGATTATGCAAGTTTTCTTAACTCTAAACTTGTTATATTAGCATGCACCCTTTAGTTTATAGTTCAAGTTATTATTTGTTGTGCATGCTTGATATTAAATTCTAAGATGTAACCTTAGCTTAATGTTATTCAAAGTAAGGTATGATGTGTTATTCAATAGTTATGCTATTTGATTATCCCTAAAGCATGAACTTAGAACAAAATATTTATTCAGTTATGATTATTCAATAACATAGTGTTATTATCTTTCATTCAACTAATCCTTAGTTGATGTCTATTAAATTCCAAATTACCTTGAAGTGTATCCAAACCAAACTATCTTTGGGGCGGACTTATACTCAAAATACTGAGATGAACAACCCTATTTATAGGGGTTACGCTTAGTTTTGTACTTTGCGCTGAAATGTTTATATACAATACATGTACGAAGGGTTGATCCCCCTAAGTACCTTAAAGTCATTATGGTCGTATGATTGTAAAAGTTTAAGTTGAAAGATTACTTATAACTGTGGATAAGGTTCGTGGTCATTAGACCCTCAGTGAATGTTAAGATGTTAATAGGACTTATTATTTAGTTCTATTGAGCCCCTGAATGGGCAAGGAATGTTTAAGATGTTAATAGAACCTATTGTTCAGTTCTATTGAGCCCCTGAATGGGCAGAGAATGTAAAAGTTATTCATTGTTATTTCAAGTGAGCCTTGTTTGATCACTCTTTTTTGTAAAATCCTTACTGACTAAAGATGGAAAGGGTGACGTCTGAGAGCACCGATAAAGGAAAGGGAAAGATGAACAAGTACTGAAGACTTGTAATAGTTTTGATAGTTTTATTATCAAACTTTGGTTTAAAGAATGTAATGAAGTTTATTTAAATTTTCCACATGAATTATTGTTTGTAAAGGTTAGATAACCTAGGAGATATTATTTTATGAAATCCCGGTATGGGCAGGTTTATTTATTCAATTTTATTTATTATTGGGTAGTTATAAATGAATATTTTGATTACGTGAACACCAAATCTTGAGGTAATGAAGTACCGGAATTTGGGGGTGTCACTGTTGGACATCGACCGACTATTTGTAAGTCTCGCTGCCATGAGAGAGACACATCGAGGGGCCATGACGTTAAGCGCAGACTACTAACTTTATTTTAAATTGGAAATTGGAAGCGTAACTGAGGGGAGAGTTCGATTAGGTCTTATATATTAGACTTATTATCATCAATAAAAGGACACTCCCACCCTTTTGGGGAAAAGAAGGAACAAGGGTTTCCTTTCTCTCTTAAATTTCAACATTAGATTAGTGTAGATTAGAGTAGTGATTTCTA
The DNA here is from genome assembly GCA_020205615.1 of Panax quinquefolius. NCBI lineage: Eukaryota > Viridiplantae > Streptophyta > Magnoliopsida > Apiales > Araliaceae > Panax > Panax quinquefolius. Next base: position 69,672 of record JAINUW010000712.1, read on the forward strand.
GAGTTGACGAGATTGAAGACTTGAAGCAATTGGAAAGCATCAGAGATTCCATCTTGGAGCAGGAGAATAGATTTGCACTTCGATTCTCTACTTTTTTCCTCTCTTTGATTCTTTTTTGTAATCTTGTGATGTGTATTCAATATGTGGATGATAGATTTGATTCAACTATGATTTAAACTCTATTCTGAGATTGCAATGGATTCTATGGATTAGTTATTTCTGATATGTTTCATTGTTAGCCTTATTAATTTCTATAGGATTGTTTATTAAGATTCATGCTTACTTGTTTAGTTGATTGGCCATCAATTACAATGATAACTCATATGAACTTGAAAGACGAAGTATGGGTTTAGATTTGATCTTGATAGCTTGTGTTTGTATGTTCTACATTGTGATGGGATGTATGATTTGTACTTAGGATAGACATATACCGAAGCACCATTCGTAGTCAATTGAGAATTTGGGCTTAAACCCTAATTATTTGTAAATCACACAGACATATAGTGGTTTAGATAATGTGGGTGTTCATGTGTATTCTATCAATTATGGATTATATGTGATATGGGTATGGTACATTGAAAGATGGCTATAATTTACTTTAATGTGCTCGACTAACAATCTAGTACAATTAATTTGGCTTAACAAGAAGTGTGTGGATTTGAATGAGTCAATAGATGAAATTGTAATCTCAGGTCTTTATTATCTAGTCTAACTCTAGGATTAGTTAGGTTTATTTAATTTCATAGTTTAAATACAAAATATAATATCATTCATTTAAATAAGACTGAGATGGTTATGGGTTAATGCTTGGTAAACATTGTTAGTTAATTCTCCGTGGGAACGAAACTTTACTTACTCTTTATTACTTGTTGACCACGTATACTTGTGTGTTGTGCGTAACTAGAATTTACCTAACAAGTTTTTGGCGCCGTTGCCGGGGAATTAGCTTAATAAATTTTTGCCAACATTAATTTCAATTAAATTAGTCTTAATTTAAACATTTTTTTTGTTGTTTTAATTATCTTCTTATATTTATCTCTTTTCAGGTACCATGGGTGACTTTGCTTATCAATGGCCTTATCCAAATATGATTCAACCAAGGGACACGAGCACTGAGGGACTCAATGTATTTTCTATATTGTCAGCACAAATTTCAACACTTTCAGAGAGGTTGGATATTCTTGCAGCCCAACGCACTCGAGAGATAGTAGTTACATGTGAATACTGTGAATGGCGAGCATGCGAGTTATCAGTGCAACATCAGGGTTGGACAAGTGCAGTTTGGGGGTGATTACTTCAACAACGATGTTTATCCTGATTATCAACAAGGTTGGGGGTATCACCCAGATTATGAAAGGAGTTATAACTATCCCAACCAATACTGCATCCCAAGTCCAACACATCCATCAGATTTCTCATATCCACCTTCGACGTAATAAGAGGAAAATTCAAGGTTGAAGGAATTCATGTCAAAAAGCATAGCAGACCATGACGAGATGATGATGAGTCAGGAGTTATCAAGCAAAAATCTTAACAAACAGACGAAACAACTCATTAACTCCTCAATGAATGGTCCTCAATACAAGGATTTTGAAACTGAACAAGATAATTCAAGAGTGGAGGATTTGTGGTTCGAGTTTGTAGCATCAACTGAGGAGAAGATGATTGAGCAAGGGAGGTCAATTTAGAATCTGCAGAATCAAATGAATCAAATACTCGAAGCCTTGAACAATCGCCCTCAAAACAATTGGTTTTATGACATGGGCGATGAAACTGATGGAGAGCTAGAGGTGTTCATGCCACTGAATGAACTGAAAGGAGTGGACATTGAGGAGACAACTGAGGGTATGGAAAATGAATATCATGAGCTGACTTGTATAATACCCCAAGTGCCTTCTCAGATAGAGTTAAAAAATTCAGTGAAATTTGCACACCCATGTCCCCTTGGTAGTCACATCCAAAGCCAAAATTTTCCGCGATTATGAGGCCTCTTACAAACCATGGTGGGCTGAGGAAGAGATAATAGAAGAAGAGAATCATGTTGTATATGTCATTCCTCAATGCAAAAATCTATTCACAGACACAACGGAAGGAGCACCTAGCTATGCAATAGAACTGGGGGCATCATGTACTGGAAATATGCTAGGTTGTTTCAATTCACAGACACGCAAGATGGGGAACCTACCTACGCACATTGCAGTTCTAATGGATGGAGGGTTCCTAGCTTATCGTAGAGGAATTAAATAGCGGTGTCAAGAAAAGAGTCCAGCTAACAGACTATAAATCGAGCGCTCGATGGGAGGCACCCCATCCAATCTTTCTCCCTCCTTGTTTAATTCTTATTTACATTTCATTATTTAGTAGATGTTAGATAGTGGTAAGTCTTAATAATAGTTTTATTGTTTCTCCTCTCAGGCTCAATCCAATTGCTATAAGCATTCAGGATCAAACAGAAGTCAAACAAAAACTGAAGCTACTAGAGTACAGGGTCGCGCGGCCACGCCCAACTACAAGCCAAACACCGTGATGGGATGGGATGTTCTACATGGTGATGGGATATATGATTTGTACTTAGGATAGACATATACCGAAGCACCATTCGTAGCCAATTGAGAATTTGGGCTTAAACCCTAATTATTTGTAAATCACATAGACATATAGTGGTTTAGATAATGTGGGTGTTCATGTGTATTCTATCAATTGTGGATTATATGTTATATGGGTATGGTACATTGAAAGATGGTTATACTTTACTTTAATGTGCTCGACTAACAATCTGGTACAATTAATTTGGCTTAACAAGAAGTGCGTGGATTTGAATGAGTCAATAGATGAAATTGTAATCTAAAGTCTTTATTATCTAGTCTCACTCTAGGATTAGTTAGGTTTATTTAATTTCGTAGTTTAAATACAAAATATAATATCATTCGTTTAAATAAGACTGAGATGGTTATGGGTTAATGCTTTGTGAACATTGTTAGTTAATTCTCCGTGGGAATGATACTTTACTTACTCTTTATTACTTGTTGACCACGTATACTTGCGTGTTGTGCGTAACTAGAATTTACCCAACAACGACAACAACAACTTAAAGAGGAAGTGGAATGGGAACGTGGGTGCTGGAAACCAGCAGGGTAACCAGCAAAATAAGAAGTTTGAAGCATGTGTTACATGCGGGAAGTTTCACAAGGGTGTGTGCTTGATGGGGAAATGTGTATGCTTCAATTGTGGCCAGGAGGGTCACATCGCCCCAAATTGCACTCAACCTAAAAAGAACGTTTGCTTCACGTGTGGGTCCAAGGATCACATTGCTCGTGAATGTCCTAAGAAGAAGGCTGGAGAGACAGCAAGAAGCAATGGAGGTAGTAGTGGAGGAACATGGGCCATTACTGGACCAACAACATCAAACAAACCCATAGCCAGAACCTTCAACATGACTGTGCAAGATGTTGTGCAATCAAAAGATGTGGTGTTAGGTATTATCCCAATCAATGGTATTGATGCTTATGTATTATTTGATTCGAGTGCTACTTGCTTATTTATATCTGATGAATTTTCTAAGAGGTTAGGATTGCCTAGAAAAGAACTGAATTTTCCTTTGAATATAGAAATTACAAATAAGGAAGTAATCCCTGTTAGATTTGTATACAAGAACTGTAGGTGAACATTAATGGGAATATCATGATGGTAGATTTAATCCCAATTAGACTTGGAGAATAAGATGTTATTTTGGGAATGGATTGGCTGTTCAATTATGGAGCGATAATTTATTGCCAAAAGAAAAGTAGTATTCTATGGTAGCAAATTGCCTAAACAAATGAAATGTCTGACGATTATGCAAGCCAAGAAATTGTTGAGTCAAGGCTGTGTGGGTTATTTAGCTTACATAGTCGATACTCAGAAGAAGGGTGTGAAACTGGAAGAGATACCAGTGGTGAGGGAATTTGAAGATGTGTTTCCAGAGGATTTTCCAGGACTCTCGTCTGACTGAGAGATTGAGTTCGTGATAGACTTAGCACCAAGAACTGCACCGATATCGAAGGCCTCATACAAAATGGTTCCGGTAGAGATGAAGGAACTGATGGTGCAATTGCAAGAGCTGCTAGACAAGAAGTATATTCAACCAAGTGTATCCTTGTGGGGAGCACCGGTGTTCTTTGTGAAGAAGAATGATGGTTCGATGCGCCTTTGCATTGATTTTAGGGAATTAAACAAAATCATTATTAAAAACAAATATCAATTGCCAAGAATAGATGACTTGTTTGATCAATTGAAGGGTGTTAAATTCTTCTCAAAACTTGATTTGAGAAGTGGGTATCACCAGTTGAAGGTAAGAAAGGAGGATATACCTAGAACGACATTCAAAACTCGATATGGACATTACGAGTTTCTGGTGATGTCTTTTGGTTTGACCAATGCCCCTGCTGTATTCATGGATTTGATGAACATAGTCTTTAAACCATTCTTAGATAAATTTGTAGTGGTATTTATCGACGACATTCTGGTGTATTCCAAAACTCGAGAAGAACACGTGGAACACTTACGTTTGACGTTGAAAACACTAAGAAAGAAAAAGTTGTACGCAAAATTCTCTAAATTTGAATTTTGGCTAGATCGTATACAATTTCTTGGGCACGTGATTGACAAAGATGGGATTTTAGTGGATCCATCAAAAGTAGAAGCTGTAATTAATTGGGAACAACCGAGAACACCGTCGGAAGTGAGGAGTTTCTTGGGACTGGCCAGTTATTATAAACGATTTATTCAAGATTTTTCCAAGATAGCGACTCCGCTAACAAATTTGACAAGGAAAGCAGTAAAATTTGTTTGGACGAAGAAATGTGAAAAGAGTTTTCAAGATCTGAAGAAGAAATTAAGTGTGACACCTGTGTTGTCATTACCAGATAATACGAGAAACTTTGTGGTGTATAGTGATGCCTCACATAAAGGATTGGATTGTGTTCTTATACAGAACGACAAGGTTATTGCGTATGCATCAAGAAAGCTAAAGGACTACGAGAAAGGGTATCCGACCCATGATTTAGAGTTGGCTGCAGTAGTATTTGCTTTGAAAATATGGAGACAATATCTCTATGGAGAAAAATGCGAGTTCTACATAGACCATAAAAGTCTGAAGAATATTTTCACACAGAAGGACCTAAACATGCGTCAAAGAAGATGGATGGAATTGATAAAAGATTACGATTATGAGATCTTTTATCATCCCGGCAAAGCTAATGTGGTTGCAGATGCCTTTAGTAGGAAAGGCAGAGAAAAGTTGATGATGTTAACCAACCAGAAAAAGCTTATTTCAGCGATGGCAAGGCTAGAGTTGGAAATCAAATTTCCAAAAGAAACTGACGAAAAATTATACCAGATAGAAGCTAGTCCAACTTTGGTGGACAAAGTGAAGAATGCTCAACTACAAGATGAAGAATGTGATACGATCAAAGAGAAAATGGTTGAGGGTAGTGATGTAAAATACAAGATCGATACTGAAGGGTTACTGAGGTTCGAGGGAAGAATTTGGGTTCCAGCAGTACCGGAGATTAAAGACGAAATCTTAACAGAAGCTCATAGCTCAAGATATTCGATTCATCCGGGAAGTGCGAAAATGTATCAAGATTTGCGATGACATTTTTGGTGGCCAAATATGAAAAGAGACATTGTAGAATGTGTTGCAAGGTGCTTGACATGTCAAAGAGTGAAGGCTGAGCACCAAAGACCAAGCAAATTACTTCAACCATTGGAAATACCGGAATGGAAGTTGGAGCATATCACGATGGACTTTGTGGTAGGTCTTCCAACAACTCAGAAAGGGTACGATGTGATTTGGGTGGTGGTGGATAGATTAACAAAATAAGCACACTTTTTGCCAATAAAGATTAAATTCAATCTTGAAAAGTTGGCAAGATTTTATGTTAAATAGATCGTCTCCAAACATGGAGTGTCAGTATCAATTGTGTCAGATAGAGATCTGCGATTCACGTCAAATTTCTGGAAGAGACTACAAGAGTGTATGGGAACACAATTGCGAATGAGCACAGCATACCTGTGACGCCCCCAAAACAGGTATACATCACCCATCTTGAGTCGCCAGATACATGGTACATAAATTCAAATACAACTTAATTATACAACAGTCGTGTAAAATACGACAAAACATAGCTGAGAGTTTAAACAAGAATATTGTCATTTAGACAATATCCACACTCAATGGTGTCCTCATTACAATTATTATCACATTATTCCGTAGAATAGTGAGGACTACTAAAGCCATTTCTCCTGTACCATCACTCCATTCCCCGACTCGTCCCAGCTATATTCTCATTTACTGAAGAGAACAATGAAAGAAAGGGTGAGCTCAACTAGCCTAGTAAGAAATATTATGACTAAGATAATGCAGAATAAATTATCATTAGCCTTCAACAGTATAACAACTAATAGAATATAATAGACAACAAGTTTTAGATCAACAACTGCAGCGGAATAAGCAATCCATTAGAAGAGTCAAGTAGAGCATAAAATCTACTATCTTCTATGATTTAAAAAGTTTTTCATCAACTTTATCACTGACACTCAGCTTAATAAATAAAATTAAATCATCCCTGCACCACGGCCAAGGATATTCATGTAATCATCAATGGTCAAGATTATACCGAATAATCTCTGGTCATAATCATACCAACAATTGTCCATCAATGAACTACAGGCCAATGAAGACGTTTACCACATCATTCGTTACATTATGGTCATGATTATACCGAATAATCCATGGTCATAATCATACCAAGTCCATCTATGCACGTAAGCCAAAGATGACTTTCATCACAATATAAGCATGAGGATGATGACAATGACATAATAATTCAATAAAACAAGTTTAAGGATAAATTTTAAAGATTTATAATTTAATTTATCCAGAAATCAATAACATCCAAATTGTCAACATGATACTGCTTTGTGGGGTAAAATTCAAGAATAATATTCATGTACCAAAAATAATTTGGACAGAACAAAAATATATTTTTCGGGTAAATGGTACCCCGTGAATAGTACCTTGTGAATAGTACTTTGGGAATGGTACCTCGTGAATAATAACCTGGCACGAAAAGTATCCCAAATACCCAAGTGAATAATATTCAGGTGAATAGTAACCCATGAATAGTAACTCGTGAATAGTACTCTGGCATGAAAAGTGTCCCGAATACCCGAGTGAATAATATTTGAGTGAATAGTAACCCGTAAATAGTAACTCATGAATTGTATTCTGTCATGAAAAGATCAATAATTATCAACAAAGCTCAGAATAATATTTCCATGAAAAGATACTGGATGAAGCGCAAATATCAAGGATATTCTACTAATTTCATGGAGTATAGAAGCCAAAACTTTAACCAACTGAGTATAATAGAATATATGAAACTGCAAATGGATTTTCGCCCGCCATGCGGTAATCCACGTAGACAAATCATTTCCACAATTTAATAAGGAATGAATACGAAGGATCATTCACCATGCATGCGGTACTCCTCATAGACAAGTTATTCCAACAGAATAATAAAGAATGGAATAACAGAAGAATTCATCAGGCGTGTGTAATCCGCACAGACATGTTATTCCAACAGAATAATAAAGAATGGAACCAGGTCATGTGTAACCCGCACAAACAGGATATTTCAATAGAATAATAAAGAATGGAACTGTGTCATGCGTAAGAATACAGACAGATAGGATATTCCAACGTAATAATAAAGAATGGAATAACAATGTAATTCACCAGCATGCGAATAGCCAACATGCATGTGTTATTCCAAATGAATAATAAAGAATGGAATAACAAAAGAATTTCACCATTTATGTGGTACTCAGACAGACAAAGTTATTCCAACATAATAATAAAGAATAGAATAACAACCCTTACGAGTATTGAAAGAAAATAACTCTCTTCATGAATACGAAAGAATAATACCCCTTACCTTAGAAGAAGACTAGATACTAAAATAGTGAGGTAGCAGGCTTCTCTTCTTCTTTCTCTCTATAATTTATCTATATAATAATTGCTTTATAGCTTTAGTGAATTGATGAGAAATGAAGGAAGAATGAGCTTCTATTTATAAGAAAATATAGTTTCGATAATTGCATGTTTTAGGGCTCGAAATATTACAGTACAATACCTTCCTCTTTTTCTTCATTTTTAATTTAGGCATGCAAGTATTATCAAACTTGCACCACCTCCCCTAATAGTAAATCATGTGAATCAATAGTAAAATCATGTGACTCAATAGTATAATCATGTGAAAAAACTAAATACAGTATAGTACCTCCATCTATACCTCCATTTGTAACTTAGTCATGCAAGTATTATCAATCTTACACCACCACCCCTAATAGTACAAGAATGTGAATCAATAGTACACACATGTGAACAAATAGTTATAAGCGTGTGAAATAATAGCAATTAATTGCTCATTTATCTGATTAATTACCCGATTGGTTAATATAACCTCCAGACATCAATTATTATCGAAATAAATGTTGATTTACACTAACACTAATAATCCCAACACAATGGAACTATCAATTTCATCTTTAATTAACATGAACTTATTCATCATTAATATTATAACTCACAATATTTAACAACCAGGTCGTTCCCAGGAAAGAGGGGGCTTTCCAATAAGGATTTCTCCTTATTGGTGCGCAATTAAGTGACCAAACCTCTCTTTAACAGAACCTCTAGACATTGTCAATATTGAAAATAATAATAATATGAATAACTTTGCTGTCTCAATTATTGATTTATTAATATAACATATTATACAAATGATATTGTGACAATAATTGAATCAATAATAAGAGAGATATGATGCAACAATTACTGTAGCAATAATTGAGTATAACTGAGTGACTTCTCACGTAAGCATCAATAATCAATATTGTGTGCTACTATACAACCAAGCGTATTATTGTACTTTTACTACCGGGTAGTTCAACAGTTTTAAAGGTAACACTTTTGCCGTTACTTTTATAAAAAGATAATTCTGTCATTTTCTAACTACGACAATACTTCCGTTGTGGGGTCCACCAATGATTGTGACGTCCTACGGATATTCCCCGATAAAAAGAATATTCCTCGACCAAACAAATATTTTATAACAACTTGCTTACTTTGCAAAATTTATAAATATTACCCACAACTATAACATTATATCAAATTCACACCATAATATTCAAAAAAAAATATTTCGAGAAATTTAAATCTTTATTCATAAAATTTGGGGTCTCATAATACCATCCACAAACCGATGGTCAAAGTGAACGAACAATCCAAACGTTAGAAGATATGCTGAGAGCATGCATCATGGATTTTAAAGGGAGCTGGGATGAACATTTATCGTTGATGGAATTTTCCTACAACAACAGTTACCACGCGAGCATCAGCATGCCGCCTTACGAGGCATTATACGGCAGAAAGTGCAGAAATCCACTGTGCTGGGATGAAGTCAGTGAACACCAGCTATTAGGACCAGATCTGGTTCAACAAACTACTGAGGTTGTCAAACTCATCAGGACAAGATTAGTAGCAGCCCAGGATAGACATAAAAAGTATGTTGATCAACACAGACAAGATCGTGCATTCGACGTAGGAAATTATGTATTCCTAAAAGTTTCTCCTTGGAAGGGGAAAATTCATTTTGGTAAAAAAGGAAAGCTAAGCCCAAGGTTTATTGAACCCTTTGAAGTGTTGTGAAGAGTTAGAGAAGTGGCTTATGAGGTAGCTCTACCTCCAGAGTTGGAAAACGTTCATAATGTTTTTCACGTTTCAGTGTTACGACCGTATAAACCCGATTACAAGCATGTAATCGAGTATGAACCATTGCAGTTAAGTAAAGATTTGTCTTATGAAGAGATTCCTATTCAAATAGTTGACAAGAAAGAACAAGTGCTCAAAAATAAAGTGATACTTTCTGTGAAGGTGATATGGAGAAACCACAATGTCGAAGAGGCAACATGGGAACTTGAAGCTGAAATGATGAAAAATTAATCTAAATTATTTGTTTAATCTATGTCTTCAATTCTGGGGACAGAATCTTTGTAAGAAGGGAAGAATGTGCTGATTTGATTGTTTGAGTTGTGATTCTAGGGACAGAATCCTTGTAAGGAGGGAAGGATGTAACAATTCGGAATTTCAAATTGTAATATTAAATATTTATTGAATTATATAAATATTTATTTGATGTGTTTATTGTTGAAATGGAAGAAATAAATATTTTATTGATGTGGTTATTATTAGTAAATATTTATGAATTTAATTTATTAGATAATATTCTAAAATAAATTAATTTATATTTTAGAGTTGTAATAATATGACATGAGGTGTTATATTGTTGATTAATAATTTAAAGTGGTATGTTAAATTATTAAATAAAATTATATTAAGAATATAATGTTTAAGTGGAATATTTATTTAAAATATAGTATGGTTGATTAATTTATTTGATTAATGTTGGATATGGAAATCCAAATAAATAATAGGTGACTATAAATTATAAACTAAATTATTTATTAAAATAATTAAAGTAGTTTTAAATGGGTTTAACCCAAACAAGGCCTAAAGATATTAAATCTTTATTTTAAAGACTTTTGCCAAACAAAGTCTTATGACTTTTGGATTTTCAAATTTTGAATTTAAATAATCTAGATAAAATAAATAAAACAAATTAAATAATAGATATAATATAATTATAACTTATACATTATTTTATAACTGATATCCTAATAAGTATGCGTATGAAGGTTATATCAGTTTTCTTTTACGTATTAGTTAGTTTATATTGGCTATACTGAGAGTTCAGAGAGAACTTGATGAGAGATTAAGAGAAAATCTAAGCAACTTCAGTGTTTAACAAAGAGGATTTCCAAGCTATTTGAAGGTATTTCTTATCATCTTGATATTAGATATATATATATATATATATATATATATATATATATATATATATATGGGTTTTATGGCATAAAAACCTCATGTTCTGTGAATTCAAATTGCTGAATTATTGATATATATAATTGGTAATTGTGAGTATGTGTTTCTAATGATTAAAGTTTGTTTTTAAATAAGGAAATTGCATGTTAATTTTGTATAATAGTAGAAAAATCATGACAGTGTATATATTTGTCATATGGCTTATGTGTGTATCAATTTTGATGGTCAATTCATATCTTAAACTGTAAATTAAAACTTGTTTATGCTAGTTCATTAATAAACGAAGATAATGTAACTTGAACGAAGTGATTTGGTGAGGAATTAAAATCACAGTGTTGATTTTTGTGAAGAAACTCAAAAATGGAGTTTTCATATGAAAATTAGAAATTTGAGAAATTAAAATAGTTAGAAGTGTTGTTAAATTGCTCTATGTTGATGAATATGTTAGTAATCATGTGTATGATAGTTTTATATTTAATTTATATGTTAATATTACTGTTTTATGGGTGAAATTCGTGTTTGTTGGGCTAAAGTCATCTCATCGCTCATAGCCGACTGCTATTGTCAACATGCACCAATATTTATTCTACTTGGTGCTAAGGTTAAAAACTACGTTGATGCAAGCGTTAATCAAGCGCTTTATTTATATGCGCAATTGCTTGCCATCTATCTGTCCGAGGAGGTAGAGATCACCGCTGTCATATTACTGGGGTAGCGACATACGTTGGTCTAATGATGTGTTAGTATAATAAACATGTAATAATATAGCTAAAACAGAATCGTGCTATGTGGTTAGTAGTTTCAAAGTTTTTAAATGGTTAGTAAGTGATGAACGTGGTATATTAGAACTTAGTGAGCATGATGAATAGTAAACAGGTATTGTGAATGTAACACTTGTAATTTCTGATATTTGTATGGTAGCTTAAGGCTTGTGCTAAAATAATAAGTCTAACTAGAAATGCGTGTTATGTTGGAATGTGAATGTTAGTATATCTAATAGATGGTGATTCTAAACCTATATGTAGGTGAACATGAGTTTAATATTATAGCTTACGCTCGAGGCAAGTACTTTAACTCTACTTTTATAATAATTGTTCAAGCTTCTAAATCTCATTTATTTACATTGAGCATGTTTTAATCTTAAGTTATTGGAATTCTAATCATTGTTGGCTTACTCTAACTTGTTTATAGTTAAACAAGTTTCTCTAGTTCATTCTTTTATAATAAATGTTCTTGGACTTTAATTCCTTGTGTTGAATTGTTCAATCACTTTGTATAGTTTATTACCATGTGGAGTAAGCATTGTTTCCAGCTTGCTATCAATTAGTGCATGTTCGGTAACTAAATTTCTAATTTGACAAGATCACAGACCTAGCTTATTATCGTTCAAGCCAAGGTTTATTATGTTCTTCATTTTGATCAATACTTATGCTCTCTAGTTATTTTCAAGCATGAGTTTAGAATATAGTCAATTCACCTATGATTCTCAATTGTTCTATGTTATGTTGTTATTAAACAACTGTTGTGTTATCAAGCATCGTTGATTCAACTAATCCCCTAGTTGATGATCGTTAAACTTTAAATTACCCTTGAAAGCTTATCTAAACCAAACTTTCTTTGGTACGGACTTGTACTCTAAATACTGAGATGAACAACCCTATTATTAGGGGTTTACGCTTAGCGTTGAAATATTTGTGCACAATACATTGTACAAAGGGTTGATCCCCCTAAGTACGTGGAGTCCTTATAGTCTTATGACTGTTAAAGTTTAAGTTGAAAGATTACTTATAATTTTGGACATGGTTCGTGGTCATTAGACCCTTAGTTGTATATTTCAGAATGTTAATAGAACATATCATTCAATTCTATTGAGCCTATTATTTGGCAGTTGTTGTAAAGATTTTATTCATTGTTATTTCAAGTGAGCTTTGTTTGCTCAATCTTGCTTATATAATTATTACAGATAAGGATGATAGATGTACCTAGCACCAGTAAGGGAAATGGAAAGATGTACAAGTATTGAAGACTTGTAATATGTTGACAGTTATTTATCATAATTTAATTCGATTGATGTAATGAAGTATTTATTAAATTTTTGCATTTGAATGATTGTATTTAAAGGTTAGATAACCTAGAGATTTTTTATTAATGTTGTAAGACCCCGAATTATATGAAATGAAATTATCTAATTTTTTTATAATTATTATTCTATTTAATAAATGGTTAAATTGATAAAAGGTTAAAGTTAAGGGTGATATTTGAAAATTTTGCAAAGTAAGCAAGTTGATATAAAATATTCGTTGTGTTGGGGAATATTCGATTGGTCGGGTAATATTCTTTTTAACAGGTATTATTCGTACGACGGTAAAATCATTTGTGGACCCCACAACGGAAGTATTATCGTAATTAGAAAACGACAAAAATATCTTTTATAAAAATAACTACGCGAAAGTGTTACCGTTAATCGTTGAACTACCCGGTGGTAAAAGTACGAATGAATGGCGTGGTTCCATAGTAGCACTACGGTATTGATTATTGATGCTTACGTAAGAAGCCACTCGGTTTACTCAATTATTGCTACAAAGAATTGTTGCATAGTATCACGTTATTTGATTCAATTATTGTCACAAAGATCATCCGTGATAATATTTTATATTATTAAATCAATAATTGAGACAACAAAGTTATTCATATTATTATTTACAATATCGACAATGTCTAGAAAGTTCATCGATGAGAGATTTGGTCACCTAATTAATTGCCGCCAATAGGAGAAATCCTTATTGGAAAGCCCCATCTTTCCTGAGAATGATCTCGTTGTTAAATATTGTGATTTATAATATTAGTGATGAATAATTGTTGAAGTATTAAGAATGTGTTTATTGAAGATAAGTAAATTACAAAAGTTAGAGGGGAATAATGCAAACTTGGAAAACTTTAGGGGTACCAAAGTGTAATAAGTTAAATCAATCTGGACCATTGGTGGTGGTTTTAATAGTAAATCAATCTGGACCATTGATGGTGGTTTTAATAGTAAATCAATTTGGACCATTGATGGTGGTTTTAATAGTAAATCAATCTGGACCGTCGGTGGTGGTTTTAATATTAAATCAACCGGACCATTCTGCGGTGGTTTTAAAAGTAATCAACTGGACCATTCTTTGGTGGTTTTAAAAGTAATCAACCGCTTGTGGTTCTAATAGTAATCAATATGGATCATCCGTTCTAATAGTAAATCAATCTGGACCGTTCGTGAATAGGTTACTATTTAGTCCATTCTCCTATAAATAGAAGCTTAATTCTTCTTTCATTCTCACCAATTCACTGAGATTCACAAGAGACACTATAGAGAGAAAAACTATAGAGAGCAAGAAGAAGAGTATTCTACCTCTTCACTATTGCAGTATCCACCCTTCTACTAAGGTAAGGAGTGTTATTTCTTCTGTATCCGTAAGGGGTACTATTTCTTTCGTATTCATAAGGAATACTATTTTTTTGTATGCATCCTTTAATATGTCGGAATAACTTGTCTACACGGATTACGTACCGTATGACGGGTGAAAATCCATTTGCAGCTTTGTATGTTATTTCTTTTCATATTCTTAAATCTAAACTTACTATGGTAAGTATTATTTCTATAATCCCCGAAATTAGTGGGATATCCTTCAAGTTTCAAGCGCTTCATCCAAAGATCGTTTTGTTGGAATATTGATCCGAACTTTCTTATTAAAGATCATTATTTTCAATGGGTTATTATTCTCAAAGTTACTATTCACACACGGTTATTATTCACTAAAATATTATTCACTACTATTCGGTATTCGAGGCAAAATTTATTTCTTTTCTTTTCCGTCAAATTATTTTTGATACATGGATATTATTCTTGAATTTTACTCCACAAAGCAAAAGATCATGTTGATAATTTGGACATTATTAAATTCTCGGATAAATTAAATTATAAATCTTTAAAATTTATCCTTTGCTTTCATTTAATTAAATGCTTATATCATTGTCATCATCCTCATGCTTATATTGTGATAAAAGTCATCTTTCGCTTACGTGCATAGATGGATTTGTTGATTGATATGATTATTATGACTGTGGATTATTCGAGATAATCACGATTGCTGATGATTACATTAATATCCTTGCCCGTGAATGTAGGGATGATTCAATGATGTGGTTTATTTATTGTCGAGTCTCGCCGATAAAGTTGATGAAAACCTTTTAAATCATAGAAGATAGTAGATATCATGCTCTACTTGACTCTTCTAACGGATTGCTTATTCTGCTGCAGTTAAACTTGTTGTCGATTATATTCTACAAGTTTAACATTGTTGAAGGCTAATGATATCTTATTTTGCATTATCTTAGTCATAATATTTCTCACTGGGCTAGTTGAGCTCACCCTTTTACTTCCATTGTTCTCTTCAGGAGATGAGAACGTAGCCGGAACTAGTCGGGGAACGGAGTAATGGCCCGAGATGGTGTTATAGTAGTCCTCACTATTCTATAAAATAGTGTGACAATAAATGTAATGAGGACTCCATTTGAGTTTGGATATTGTCTAGAAGGCAATATTCGTGTAAAAACTCTCAGCTCATGTTGTATAATTAAGTTTGTATTTGTATTCAGTACCATGTATTTGGCGACCCAGTATGGGTGATGTATACCTATTTTAGGGGGCGCCACGGTTGGTATCAAAGCTTAGGATATAATCCCTGGCTGAGATGTGAGACAAGAACTAGGAGGGGAGAGACAGGGAATTCCTTCGCTAGTATGACCTACCTAAGATTATTTGGTATTTAATTGGTCTTCAGAGTATAAGGATAATATGTGATATATCAATTAACCCTTATTTTGTGGCAGTGTTTGAAAATGGCATCTAAAAATGTTAAGATTAACAATGAAGCACATGAGGCCGTTGAGTCACCAATAATTAATACCTAGGATAATGTGCAACAGAAAGACAATAATCCTTAGGTAAATAACAACACCGATCAAATGATGAACGATGGGATGCTTAGAAGCTTTATGAAATTCATGCAACATCAGGCGAGAGCAGCTCTTGTCCAAAATGCAGGTGGAAACACTGGCAACTCTCGGACGATCACCGCTAAGCAGTTCAAGGAGCTAGGACCATCGAAGTTTATTGGAGAGCCAAAACCACTTAAGGCGGAGACGTGGATAAAGCAGATCACCAAGATATTTGATGTCTTGGGATGCTCTGAGGAGCAAAAGGTTCCCTTTGCCACCTTCATGTTGTGAGGAGAGACAGACATTGGTGGGAATTTGTAAAGCGACTCAACCGCCAGATCTTGAAAATGTCTTGGGAGATGTTCCAAGAGTTGTTCAACGACAAGTACTTTCTAAAAAGTATTCATCACATGAAAGAGGTGGAGTTTATCAAGTTGGAGCAAAACAATATGACAGTGTCATAGTACGAAGCTAAGTTTACTGAGTTGTCCCGGTTTGTGCCCCACTTGGTTGATAATGAGGAGAGAATGACACGGATGTTTCTAAGAGGTTTGAAACCTGAGATACATCAAAACTTAATTTCTCACAAACTGTGTTTGTATTCAGATGTTGTAAATAGGGCTCAGTTATTGGAGCACGATAATGAGTCAACCCAACCCAGAGAGAGCAGCCGACAAGTCGATAATACCAACGGTAGCAGTAATAGAAGCTGTGACAACAAACGTGGAGGGAATCAACATGCCAGAAATGGTAACCACTCCGGTAGTAATCATGGCCAAGATAATAGAAGTGGAAATTTCAAGATGAGGAGATTCAATAATGATGGAAAGACGTTAGCACCAACACCTATTGTTAAGGAAGGAGAACGACCATCGGTCGTATGTTACAAATGCGGAGGGGAGGGACACATAAGTCCAAACTGTACGCAGTAGTCTAAAGCATGTTACAATTGTGGAAGAGAAGTTTACCTAGCCCAATTTTGTCGGGCACCAAAGTTAAGTCCAGCTAGGATGGAGGCATCAAAGGCCGTCCTAGACAAGACAAAACTGGTAGTTTAAAGGAGAGCGTTTGTCGTAACCTCACAAAAAGCGAGGAATCCGAACGAGGTGATCACGGGTAAGCTAATCATAAACTCTTGCGAAGCTTATACCTTATTTGATATCGGTTCTACCCAGTCTTTTATTTCTCCTACTTGCGCTCAACGTTTAAATTTGACTACGGAGAAATTAGACTTTGACTTATCGGTTGAAACTCTGTTGGGGAAAACCTTTATTACATCCACTATTTATAAGTCTTGTTTAATTCAAATTGGTAACCGCATGTTACCTGTCGATCTTATCTCATTAAAAATACTTGCATTCGATGTGATTTTAGGAATTGATTGGTTGACTACTCATCATGCTAGAATTGATTGTTTTTGTAAGGTTGTTAGCTTTCATGTTCCTAACCAACCTATTATTCGAATTCAAGCAACCAAACCATTAAAGTCAATCACTGTCATTTCAAGCCATAAAGCTATTCGTTTATTGAAAAACGGATGTCAAGCTTTCTTAGCACATGTCACGGATTTAAACAAAAATACGTCAGTCTTGAATGATATTTCTATTGTTAATAAATTTCCTAACGTATTCTCAAGAACTTCCCGCCTACCCCTGAGTGTGAAATTGAATTTTGTATCGACCTTGAACCCCAGTAAAAACCCATTTCCAAAGCCCCATATCGAATGGCTCATGTTGAACTTCGTGAGTTAAAGACCCAACTATAGGAATTGTTAGACATCGGTTTCATTCATCCTAAGACGTCTCCTCGGGGTGCTCCTATTCTATTCATAAAGAAGAAAGATGGGAGTATGTAACTTTGTATTGATTATCTGGAGTTGAATCATGTCACCATCAAAAATAGGTACTCATTGCCTTCGCATTGATGACCTATTTGACCAAATTTGCAAGCGCCAAGTTCTTTTCAAAGATCGATTCGTTCGGATATCATCAATTAAAGATTAAAACCGATGACATTCCAAAGACCGCTTTCGTAATCCCCAGACGGCATTATGAATTCCTAGTCATGTCTTTTGGATTGACTAATGCTCCTACTTCCTTCATGGATATGATGAACCGAGTATTCAAGGAATATTTAGATCATTTTGTGGTTGTCTTTATTGATGACATTATCATTTACTCCAAAAGTCGTGAAGGTCATGAGCAACACTTGAGGCTGATACTACAAAAGCTTCATGAGAACAAATTATATGCCAAGTTGAAGAAATGCGAGTTTTGGCTTGAGGAAGTAGCATTCATTGGGCACGTGATATCAAATCATGGAATATCTATTGTCCCGACAAAGATTGAAGCAATTCAAAGCTGGGAGCAACCTAAGTCAGTGACCGAAGTACGTAGCTTTCTAGGCTTAGCTGGTTATTATCGGTGATTCGTGGAAATATTTTCTCTAATCTCTACTCTATTAACTCAGCTGAATAGAAAAGATACAAAATTTGTTTGGAGCGAAGAATGTGACAAGAGTTTTCAAGAACTCAAGAGGAGACTCATTTCAGCACCTGTTCTGACAATACCATCTGGCTCTAAGGGATTTGTCATCTACAGCGATGCTTCAGGCAGAGCGTTAGGATGTGTTCTCATGCAACATGGGAAAGTCATAGCCTATGCCTCACGATAACTCAAAGAATATGAGATGAATTACCCTACTCATGATCTAGAGGCGGTACATTGTCTCTTCGAACTTAAAATCTGGAGGCATTACTCAGATGGGGAGAAAGTGGAGATCTATACGGATCATAAAAGCCTCAAATATTTCTTCACTCAAAAGGAACTCAATATCACGCAAAACGACGTTGGTTTTGAACTATTGAAAGATTATGATCATAACATTCAATACCATCCTCGAAAAGTAAAAACGTAAGTAATCGACGATTAAGTAGAAGATCATATGCGGTACGAAAAGCGATATTGTCAATGCAAAGGCCAATTTTGTATGACTTGCAAATGATGGAGATAGAGTTAAAGACTCCAGGGACCCACATGATGATGGCAAATATACGAGTAGAACCGACTTTAATTGATAAAGTTAAAATTTCTCAAGCTACGGACCTGGAGTTGATGTGTATGAAAAAGAAAGTACAAGAAGGTGATTTTCTGGAAGCAAGAATTGATGAGGAAGGAATACTTGAGTCAACTCTGCATTTTTGTGTTCCAAACGACCCTAATTTAAAGTATAAGATCATGATGGAGGCGCACAACACACCATTTTCAATCCATCCTGGGAGTACCAAAATGTATCATTATCTTTGACATATATTTTAGTGCAGTAATATGAAGAGAGATGTAGCGGAGTTTATCTCAATGTGTCTAACTTGTCAACGAGTCAAGGTGGAGCATCAAGTGCCAAAAGGTCCATTACAACCACTTGAAATTTTGGAATGGAAGTGGGAGCACATTACCATGGATTTTGTTACTGATCTTCCCAAGGTATAAATGCGATTTGGGTTATTGTTGATAGATTGACCAAGTCTGCTCATTTCTTACCTATACGAGAAACATATTCACTTAAACGTCTTGCTCGTATGTACATAAATGAGATTGTAAGACTGCATGGCATGCCAGTATCCATAGTTTCTGATCGAGACCCAAGATTCACTTCACAATTTTGGGTTAGTTTGCAAAAAGCTATGGGCACAGATTTACGATTTAGTTCGGCATATCATCCTCAAACGGACGGGAAGTCGGAGAGGACTATTCAAACTCTTGAGGATTTATTTAGACTATGTGTCCTTGACTTCAAAGGAAGTTGGGACAAGTTCTTGCCATTAGTGGAATTCTCCTACAACAACAGTTATCAAGCAAGTATTGGCATGGCTCCATTTGAGGCGTTATACGGACGCAAGTGTCGTTCTCCAGTATGGTGGGATGAGGTGGGTGAAGCAATGTTGTTGGGACCGGAGTTGGTACATATGACTACAAAAAATATTCAAATGATCCAACAACGTATAAAAACCTCACAAGATCGACAAAAGAGTTATGTTGATCTTCATCGAAAAGACGTGGAGTTCAAAGTTGGAGATCATGTGTTGTTACGTGTTGCTCCATGGAAAGGAGTTACAAGATTTGGAAATAGAGGAAAGCTCAATCCTCGATTCATTGGGCCATTCAAATCCTCGATCGAGTAGGAATCGCGGGCTTATAGACTTTTTCGTTACCTCCAAGTATGTCTCGTGTTCATAATGTTTTTCAAATATCTATGTTACGTAAATATGTGGAAGACCCAACCACATTATTGAAGTTAGAACCGGACGAAATAGCGTAAGATTTAACGTATGAAGAGGCACTGTTAAAATCTTGATAAGAAGGAACATATTCTACGCCCAAGATTATACCTCAAGTCAAAGTTTTGTGGAGAAACCACGATGTTGAGGAAATAACCTGGGAGTTAGAATCTGAAATGAAATCAAAGTATCCTCACCTCTTCGTCATACTAGGTACGTACACCAAATTCGAGGACGAAATTTCATAAGGAGGGGAGGTTATAAGACCCCGAATTATATGAAATGAAAGTATCAAATTTTTTTATAATTATTATTCTATTTAATAAATGGTTAAATTGATAAAAGGTTAAAGTTAACGGTGATATTTGAAAATTTTTCAAAGTAAGCAAGTTGATATAAAATATTCGTTGTGTCGGAGAATATTTGATTGGTCGGGGAATATTCCTTTTAACAGGGAATATTCATCAGACGATGGCACAATCATTGGTGGACCCCACAACAAAAGTATTGTCGTAGTTAGAAAAAACCACGTAAATATGGTTTTATAAAAATAACTATGAAAGTTTTACCGTTAATTGTTGAACTACCCAAAGTTGGTAAAAGTATAAAGAATACGCGTGGTCGCATAAGTATTACACCAGATTGATTATCGATGATTACGTAAGAAGCCACTCGCTTTACTCAATTATTATTATTAAAGAATTGTTGCATAGTATCTCACGTAATTTGATTCAATTATTGTCACAAAGATCATCTCGCATAATATTTTATATTATTAAATCAATAATTGAGACAACAAAGTTATTCATATTATTATTTGCAATATCGACAATGTCTAGAAAGTTCATCGAGGAGAGGTTTCGTCACCTAATCATGCCGCCAATAATGGGAGAAATCCTTATTGGAAAGCCCCTATTTCTTTGGAATGATCCGTTGTTAAATATTGTGAGTTATAATATTAGTGATAAATAATTGTTGAAGTATTAAGAATATGTTTATTGAAGAAAAGTGAATTACAAAAGTTAGAGGGGAATAATGCAAACTTGGAAAACTTAAGGGGTAATAAAGTGTAATAAGTTAAATCAATCTGGGCCATTGGTGGTGGTTTTAATAGTAAATCAATCTGGACCATTGATGGTGGTTTTAATAGTAAATCAATCTGGACCATTGATGGTGGTTTTAATAGTAAATCAACTGGACCCGTCGGTGGTGGTTTTAATAGTAAATCAATCTGGACCATTGATGGTGGTTTTAAAAGTAATCAACTGGACCGCTTCGTGGTGGTTTTAAAAGTTAATCCAACTGGACCGTCGGTTGTGGTTCTAATAGTAATCAATATGGACCGTCCGTTCTAATAGTAAATCAATCTGAACTGTTCGTGAATAAGTTACTATTTAGTCCATTCTCTTATAAATAGAAGCTTAATTCTTCTTTCATTCTCACCAATTCACCGAGATTCACAAGAGACACTATAAAGAGAGAAACTATAGAGAAGCAAGAAGAAGAGTATTCTCGCTACTTCACTATCAAAGATTCACCCTTCTACTAAGGTAAAGGGTATTATTTCTTTTTGTATCCGTAAGTGGTATTATTTTTTCAGATTCATAAGGAATACTATTTTTTTGTATTCATTCTTTAATATATCAGAAAAACTTGTCTACGCAGATTACGTACCGTATGACGGGTAAAAATCCATTTGTAGCTTCGTATGTTATTTTTTTTTCATATTCTTAAATCTAAACTTATTATGGTAAGTATTGCTTCTATAATCCCTGAAATTAGTGGGATACCCTTGAAGTTTTGCGCTTCATCTAGTATCATTTCGTTGGAATATTGATCTGAACTTTCTTATTAAATATCAATATTTTCACCGGGGTACTATTCACGGATTACTATTCACCCCTGTTATTATTCCCTAAAATATTATTCACTCCGGGTATTCGGGCACTTTTAATGTTGGGGTACTATTCACGAGTTAATAATCATAATCAAAGTTACTATTCACCCAATTACTATTCATTAAAATATTATTCACTCGGATATTTGGGGCACTTTTCATGTCGGGGTACTATTCACGGGGTACTATTCACAAAGTACTATTCACGGGGTACTATTCTTCGTAAAATTTATTTCTTTTCTGTCCAAATTATTTTTGATACATGGATATTATTCTTGAATTTTACTCCACAAAGCAAAGATCATGTTGATAATTTGGACATTATTGAATTTCGGATAAATTAAATTATAAATCTTTAAAATTTATCCTTTGCTTTCATTTAATTAAATTCTTATATCATTGTCATCATCCTCATGCTTATATTGTGATGAAAGTCATCTTTGGCTTACGCTCATAAATGGATCTGATTGATTGATATGATTATGATGATGACTGAGGATTATTCTAATAGATAATCATGATCATTGGTGATTACATGAATATCCTCGGCCGTAGAAGTGTGGATGATTCAATGATGTGGTTTATTTATTAAACCGAGTCTCAAACGATAAAGTTGATGAAAACCTTTTTAAATCATAGAAGATAGTAGATATCATGCTCTACTTGACTCTTCTAATGGATTGCTTATTCCGCTGCAGTTAAACGTGTTGTCGATTATATTCTACCAGTATAACATTGCTGAAGGATAATGATATCTTATTCTGTATTATTTTAGTCATAATATTTTTTACTGGGCTAGTTGAGCTCACCCTTTTACTTCAATTGTTCTCTTCAGGAAATGAGAACGTAGTCAGAACTAGTCAGGGAACGAAGTGATGGCCCGAGATGGTGTTATAGTAGTCCTCACTATTCTATAAAATAGTGTGACAATAAATATAATGAGGACTCCATTTGAGTTTGGATATTGTCTAGAAGAAAATATTCGTGTAAAAACTCTCAGCTCATGTTGTATTATTAAGTTTGTATTTGTATTCATGTACCATGTATTTGGCGACCCAAGATGGGTGATGTATACCTATTTTGGGGGCGTCACAAATGTAATCCCTTAAGGGAAGGTTTATTATTCAATTTTTATTATGATTGGGTAGTTAGATGTAAATGTTTCGTTTAAGTGAACACTAAATCTTGACGTAATGAAGTACCGGGATTTGGGGGTGTCACAGTAGGGATGTCAGAATTGTACCGAACTCGATTCAGAATGTAAAAGTTTGACTTAAGGTTACGTTTTATGTGTTGTATAGACGGATAGGATTATGTGATAATGTGTTTAGGTTATTTTAAATATTGCGATGATATTATTCTAACTTAGAAATAAATATTATTTATATATTAGGTCTTCGACATAAAGCTTATTAAATGCATAGCGGTAATCAACTGTTCAGTAAGTTTTCTTAACTCGACCTCGAGTTGTATTATTAAATTATACTTGTGGTTAATCATTTCGATTGCCATGTCTAAGAATTATTAAATTGCACTCTGTATAACGTATGTACTCATTAGGTATGAAAGGATGCTCACCTTCATTACCATTCGGTCCAGATATATATATATATATATATATATATATATATATATATGCATGTTCAATGTTGTTCAGCTATGTAAAATTTTTTTCCTGCTAGTTCAAAATTATATTGTAGAACTATAACCAACTTTTGTTCAATTCTTTCAATCATGATATATCCTTAAATAAACTTATACTTGCATGGAATTTTCATTACTCACCCTTGCTATATCATGATTAATATTACAGATTAAGACGCATACGTCAGATACAGGAAAGGATAAGGCCAAGTTCAGCTTGGGATAATAAGTGTAGCTAATTTGTAATAGTCTTGTATTTTAATGTTATTGTAAGTGAAATAAGTTATGAATTGTGTATATGTGAAGGTTACTCGACCTTGGGGAATAGTGTGTAAATGTAATGTATAAACAATTTATGTTTATATCTTCCACAATAGTGATAGAATGATTGTACCAGATCCGTGGTGATTTTGGGACCTGGATTTGGGGTTGTCACTGTGACAACCCCAAAATAGGTCCATTCCATCCAACCCATTCTGAGTCGCCAAATACATGGTACAGAAAATAACTACAACTTTATTACAACAATTATCGTGCAAAATACAACAACACATATGCTGTGAGTTTAGATACAAATATATACCAACCATGACTCTCATCCCAACCTCGATGGAGACGTCACAATGACACCTTACATAAATGTATAGTCAAAACTGTTTTAGAAATTAGAATCTTTGGGAAGTGCTCAAGGAAACCTTTGACATGGGAGGCCATGCGTGCAGGTTATGATAGATATCATATGGCCATGTAATTATCCTGGTCAACCTAATAGACCCCAAAGAAAAACGAGAAGATTACTATCATATTCTTCCCAATGGTGAGTCTTTCTTGACATATCATTATCTCCACTTGTCTCTAATTGAGAATTATACTTCAAACAAACACCAAGATTATATAGGTAGTGCCAGTAAATATACTCAAAGAAGTGGATGAGCACAACTACATCTTATGATGACACGAGGTTGTATGTCATTAGACATCTTGTATGATAGTGGCAAAACACCCTTCCAACGTTGGGTTCGCCTCACCCTAGTTGATTCACCAAATATAACTACTAAATGATGACCACCGCTTTATTCCCTCGTTACCCCCGTCAAACCCAAGATACACATTGTTATTAATTATCAAACGTAATTATAAAAAGAAGGGTGAGTAAAACAACTAGCCCAAATCCAAAAGAGTATCATGACTAAAGATAATTAAATTATCAATAGCCTTCATCAATAATAAATCGTAGATTTAGAACATATGGTAGATGATAAAAATTTCAAACATAGTTATAGTAACTCATGAATAGTAAACCCTGACTCAAAAAAGGTAGAAATTCCACAATAAAATCCATACCAATATTTCTAGATAATGATATTGAAATAACATTTCTTAAACTTATAAAAAATTTATTTTAATTGTTTACACTTTACTAAATAATACATTTAATCATCCTAAAATTCCAAACTCATAAGATTTCATCACCAATAACCAAAATACTCATCAAAATCAGATATACCTCATATATGATTCTCAAGCCATAAAATCATATTTTCCAATTTTCTTACTTCATATAATATATTTAATTCTTTTACTCATAATTGTACCAATTTAATGAAAAAATACCAAACTGGCCCAAAAAATATTTCTTTTCCGGAATTTTAGCGTAATATATTCCCTATATTGAATATATATTTTTCTCGTAATCTTTAAAATTCATTTACTATTTTTCATATGGCCAAAACCACTAATATTTAGACATTTATCATAAATCAGATTTTGTCCAAAAAATTCAAATTTACAGAGTACTCGGTGATCTCGATGGTCCGGTTAATTGTGGTGTTTGCGAATTACATTTTTGAGATATAGTACTGCTTCTTACCAAGATCCGAAATAATGAAGTTGTGGAAATTCACCGCTGGCCCATTTCTTGTAAACTCCGAGGGCGCCTCAAGTAATACTTCCTCGACAATTAATGGGCCTTCCCGCTAGGGGAGCTTAATTTTCCTTAGCTTCGATTCTTGGTTATCAAGAATCTTCTTCAAAACCAAGTCATGTTGTTTAAAACCGTCAGAATCGGACTTTTTTGTTGTAGAGATCCGTGATCTCTTTGTTTATGTAATTGCACCTGGAAGACAGGCATGTAGTTCGGGCTTTTCGCCTATTAGAGACAATTGGTGATACCTATCATGCATCATATCACTGGTCTTCATCCAAATTGAGTGTCTATCAACACTCCGAGGGATTCCATCTCAACTTCTATGGGGAGTACTTCTTCTATCCCATAGGTTAAAGCATAGGGGTTTCCCCCAAAGGAAGCACGATTGAGGTTCCAGAGGGCTAACAAAGTCGAGGTAACAGGTCGTGCCAATCTTTGTGGTCAGCACATCTTTGCATAATCTTCTTGATGCTTTTTGTTAGCCGCCTCAATAAAGACCGCTCATCTTCTGGGACGATAGATGATGTAGTTGAGATGTTTGATGGAATTTCATCGCATAATTCCTCCATCATTCTCGTTGTTGAGGTTCTTGGCGTGTCGACATAATCACCTCTCGTTGTCTATATCGACAAACGCATATTGTTTCGGCGAAAGAAATGATGACTTCTTTGGTAACCCGGGGAAGGAGGCTATTTACCCACTTGGTGAAGTATTCGATCATGGTGAAGATAAATCGATGACCATTACGGGCTTTAGGCTCGATGGGCCCGATAACGCCCATTCCCCACATCGAGAAGGCCAAGGTGAAGTCATATCGTGGAGTTCCTGTGAGGGCGGTATAGCATTCCCATGAATCTAGCATCGAGAAGATCTTCCGACGTGGTCATTACATATACTTTGAGAGATAGCCGTGAATGTCCCGCCCTAAGGACTTTTCGACAAGGAGGGGGCCACAGACCGGCCATGAATTTCATCCATAAGCCTTCGGGCTCGATTCTGTCTAAACATCCGAGGAGACCTAGTCCCAGAACTCTTTTGTAGAAAATGATTCCACTGTGTAGAATTTTCAGCAAGTCGATGGATCCGCTTTTTTCACGGTTCGCCTCGATGGGTGTAGATCCATCTCGCAGATATTCCTTGATATAGCGATACCAAGGATGTTGGATGGAGGTAGCCATTCTGATACTCAACGTAATTCTACAGTCAGGGCCTCAGGAAGGGAAATCGCGACGCTTTCTAAGTGTTCTCATTCGATATGCGTAATCAAGGAGGCCAAAGTTGCTAATGCGCCCGCAAAGTCATTCTTATTATGAGGTATGTAGAAAGTAGATTTTTTTGAACTCCAAATATCTTCAAAACTCCGCTGGAATGGTAAGGCAAAGAAATGTAGTTCCTGGTTTGATAGATTCTCGTGATTGTTTGATTACCAACTACTTAATCTCCAAAGACAAGAATTAATCGTTTCGACGCCCATTGAACTGGGCAAGTTTTATCCCCATGAGATGTACCTTTTCATATTTCAAACAGTATTGTCGTGCCGACAAATAGTAATTGACCAAGCAACGGATATCGCTTCCCCTTATCAAATACTAGACCGCTCATTTCCGTAACCTTCCATATTAGAAGCAGCTCCATCAAAATACATCTTCCATGATTAGGCGCAGACAATTGATGGTGTTGTCAGACCGCTTTTTACTCCCTCATCAAGGAAATATATTTCCAAGGGTTTGAAATCCCAAAAGCAAAAGGCTGCAATGATCTACAATTCCTTGACCTTTGATGGACTTTTGAAATACATATACGATGTCAAATTGTTGTAGGATCAACTACCATCTAGACAAATTCGGATAATTTAATATAGGTTTTTTCGAACACGATTTGAGAGGATCCACACGGATATGAGATGGGTTGTCAGGCTAGCGGAGTTAATGTCAGAATAACCTCACGGAAGCCCATGCTAAAGCACAACACGCCTTTCGATTAGAGTGTACTTGTGTTCACCGCAACCAACCTTTGGCCGAGGTAATAGATAGCCTGCTCTTCGCCTCTATCGCCTTTTCCGTCTCCAAAGATGCAGCCCATGGCATTGTCACTTTATGGACATGTTCATGCATTACGGGGAACATCATCACTGGGTGGTAAATACAATGGAGCTTGATTAATCTGTTTTTGATTGTGAGAAGGCATTTTGACACTCTCATTCCATTTCATGGAGGAGTTCTTCCTTAATAGTTTGAAGATTGGCTCTGCACAGTTACCTGAGTTGGGGAGATAAACTCGCTAATGAAGTTGATTCTTCCTAAAAAATCCTCGTGATTTCATTCTCTCGTCTCGAGGAATGGGCATTTCGTGATGGCTTGGATTTGGCAAATGATCCATTCAATCCCTTTGTGGCTTTCTAGAAATCCTAGTAACTTGCTTTGATTTAACGCTAAAGGCGACTTTGGCTGGATTCAACTTCAAGTTGTATTTATTTAATCTATTGAACAACTTTCCGAGATGGTCTATATGGTCATCCTCCTTCCGGACTTGACAATGATGTCATCCACGAGATCTCGATCTCTTTATACATTAAGTCATGGAAAGAGCCATCATAGCTCGTTGAGATAGTGGCTTTTAAAGATTGATGAGGCCGAATGGACAACCGCTTATAGCAAAAGGTTCCCAAGGCGTGATGAAATAGCTTTCACGATCTTCCTCAAAGAACTATGATCCGATGATACCCCACAAAGCAATCAAAAAGGGAGTATATGTTGTATCAAGCAAAGATTGTTAATCGAATAATGTGGATAAATGCAACGGAAAGCTATCTTTAAGTAAGCTTGTTCAAGTCCCTTAATCCACGTAAACCTCGCACTCTTCCCTCCACAGTTTAGGTATGGGCACAATGTTGATATCCACTCGTGATATGTAGATACCATTACGATGCCAAATTTGAAATTGTTTTGTAATTCTTCTTTCACCTTTAAACTCCATTCGTGTTTCAATCGCCCGAGCTTTTGCTTGACCGCTTAAACTCTTTAATGCTAAGGCAATGAAGGACAATGTCGTATGAACAAACCCACCATGCTGCCTTCACGAGACCATGCAAACATATCCCTGAATTGGGTTAATAGCAGAACCATGTCATCTCCGTTAGTTTGGGGTAAGGTCCGAACCAATCTGATTAACTTAGGGCTTTCTAAGGTTCCGATATCGAGGGTAAGTGGTTTGACTACAAGGTCGGGTTCGGGTCTTCGTTCGACCCATTCTGAATTTCTAGAGGCAACCTCAACGCCTATCCCCAGAGAATCCATCAAGGTCAATTCATCTCTACATCAAAGGTACAACTTTGTGAGAAGAGGCAAACCAGACGTTAAGCATGTGCACATCTAAAATTAGAGTCCTCGAAATAAAATACGCTTTCATTTAAGATATATGAAATGTGTTGATCATACACGTTAGTTAGCATATGCCGCAAAATAAACCGCAATACCGTATGTAAAAGTAAGCAATTATTATATCTGGTGGTAGAAAGAGTTCGCCATTTTGACCTTGACGACTAATGCACCTGGAAGGCTGCTCCAATTGCGCGCGGCAAAGTCCGGTGGACCGCAGCGATGGAGGGATTGTCATCATCTTCCCCGGCCCGGAAATGATGGACATTACGCCCCGGGCAATCATCGCCTAGGGCGATCTCGCTGGTATGTTCATCGCTTTAACGATGACGCGATACCCGGAGCATCATCCATATGACATCTTGCTTGATTCTTCGCTCTCTTCTTCAAATCAAGCGGATTTGGAACAAAGATTTTTTCTCCTTCACCGCAGACCGCTTTGGGAAATAAACATAGCCATCACATCGGGTCGGCACCTTACTGTGACGCCAGCGAACTCGTAGTTTGAAGGCGTGCCAAGATAAACGCCATACGGTTCAAGTCAAGGAATTTGCTAACGCTTGTGAGGATTCCTACGATTAGAGTCGCGTAATAGTTTAGACCAAATTATATTCCAGCTTATTTCGTTAAACTAATTGGGTACTTGATACCGCAATTTTTACCCAACCTTGTCCTTGGACACACTCAATGACATCATTTTCGTAGGTAGCCGGATATTACGCCTACAGAAATTCGGGTTCGTAATGGCGCCCAATAGCATGGTATGTGTATTGCTTATTTCAAAGAATGAAATCTGACCTACTCCACATCTCAGATTGCATTGATGAATGGCAAGTTCTCCGGCTAAGGAATCTCCGCTCGGGCATTGACCGTGACCAGCTATTATTAATAATGTATTTCAACTGTCAGAAGAGTGGAGGGACCGCCTGTACCCACGTGAATCCATGGTCGCCCCAAGAGCAAAGTGTTATTCCTAATCTATCTCTTGAGCACATGGAAAGATACTTTCAAATGTGTGAGGACCACTTCGATCGGCAACACCATCTGGATCAATTCCTGCCAAGGCTCCATCAAAATCTTTGATGATAGTATTGGCTACTCTCAATTCAAGAAGAGATTGATATTCATCTTCACCAAGGTAGTGTATGGGCAGATATTCAGAGAGGAACCCATTCATTAAGACTCCAAATACCATATATTCTGAGGACAAGACCGTAATGTGCAACGAGATTGTATCGACCATTTCTTTCATGCATATGTCATCAACCGAAGGATATCACATCGTTGTTGAAAAATGTGATCAACTAGGGATGTTTAAACTTTTCCGTATCCATCGATGTTTGGGAGATAGGGCTTCTTCAAAACCTTTAACAAGACCTTCCGTATGATTCTTGGAGTTAGGACCAAGTCCGTAATCGATATTTGTCATGGAGCTTTTCAAGCTTTAAAACCACCGCAAGTTTTGACGACCTAAGAAGTGTGGAGGAATTTTTTCAATCTTCTCTCCGTGGGGTATTTTCCCTTTGATTTGATGGTAGGCTTCATCACCGTGAGGGAAGATGAAAGGATTTTCCTTCGACATCAGAAAGCAGCTTATATGAGGTGGATCCTTCACCTTCTCCATAATTCCACGTAACTCGCATGCAAAGCTAACAACAGGATATCAGGCTCGTGACGCGAGTCGATTCGCCCTGGGAGCGTACCCGGGCTAAAAGGATTGTTGCCTCCCTTGAGTCAATTGTCGGGCGGCGAGTAATGTATTAATCCCATCGGGCCAAAGGATACTTGACCGCCACCACACTTTTCCACTCTAGCAGGGCTTCAGATTCCCACCGGTACGAAACACAAGATCGCCGCTCACAGGCACATTGGACACCATTGTCAATTAGATTTTGAATAAGGCTGCGAGTGCCCAAACATTCTTCCTAGTGGTTGTGACCGCTGAGATCTGGAGTGATATTGACATACTCCATCAGAGTCAGACCGTCCCCGAACGGGGTTAATTGGAGGTAGGCGGAACCGATCCTTCCTTCATCGATTAACGATTAAGAATTTTTCCACGGTCGCCCAAATAGTGAATTCCCTTTGTCAAGTAAATCTCACGCAAGCTTTGGCAGATTTATCCTTTTGTCACTTTATCTTCCAAAGATTTCATTTTTTTAAAAGTGACGAGGAAATATTCACGCATAACAGTGCAGAGACTAAAGACGCTTCCCGGTCGATTAACCGACGAGCCATTCGGATGTTGATAAGTCACCGCCTCGCTTAATTGCTCAATTTGCTTGGCAGAGAGCTTTCATCTTTCTGCTCCATCATGGAACCGGAACTTGGCATAATCCCATCCTGGTCATCACCGCTTTTTGTGGTCCTGGAAGATCTACAACCAAGTCGAACTTTTGTCCATTGGTTCAACCAATCATGTCGACCTCTTCTTCTTTGTGTCGGAGGAAGAGGGTCAGTTTCAACGTGAGGGTCGATCTAGTTTGGTGACTACGATATCTCCCGCTGTTCTATCAAGTCCTGGATCTTCAGTTTCAAGGGCCCAAATCATAAGACCCCAACTTTTTATAAATAACGATGAATTTTCTATAAATATTTATTTTTGGAATATTATGGAGTAAATTTGATATAATGTTATAGCTGTGGGTAATATTTATAAATTGGCAAAAGTTAAAAGTTGTTATAAAAATATTCGCAGTTTCGGAATATTCTTTTTCGAATATTAGTATACCAAGACAACCATCAGACTTCCTTAATCTTAATTATCATTTGATCGAGAAACGCATAAAAATATTTTTTTATGAAAATAATTGCGTAAGGTGTTACCGTTAAAAATGCTGAACTACCCAGAAGAGTAAAAGACAAGAATATTTGCTGTATCGTATCGATAATACACCAGATTTGATTATCTGATGCTTTACGAAAAGAAGTCACTCACCTATACTCAATTATTGCTATAAAGAATTGGCCGATCATATCTCTTATATTATCGATTCAATTATTGTCACAAGATTATCCTCAGATAATATGTTATATTATTAAATCATAATGAGGGACGCATAAGTTATAAATGATTAATAATTAAGGAAAGATTAAATACGTGTCATTTACTAAAAACAATGATTTGTGGGTAATATTTATTCAATCTTGACGTATATAAAGAGTCTATTAAGCAGGAATGCTTCGTGGTAAGTTTGGTTATTTTATAAAATTCACATCATAAGTCATCATAATAAGTAGTTCTTCATTAATAGTAATTACCTATTAAGGCTTCATTAGTAAGAATTACCTTCCTTACTAACGCTCAAAACCACTCATTGCTTAATATTACAAGGCCGAACCAATGGTTGCTTCACATTCAACAGCGCTGCAAACCACTTTTTCTTTTCACACATCACTGCCGTTAAGCCACTCGGGCTTTTTCACATTTCAAGTGCTGTTTAGAAATCTTCTATAAATAGAGGCTTAGTGCTTCATTATTTTCACATCTTCATTCAAGCTCACAGAGAGAGAAAGTATAGAGAATAAGAGAGAGAAAGTAGAGTATTCTGCTACTACACTAACGCTAGAGATTCAATCTACTAATGTAAGGGGTGTTATTCTTTCATTCATAAAGAGAACTGCTGTTATTCCATCATGCATTATTCTGCTGGACCAACTCCGAGTACGCTGACGTAATTCTACATTCTGGGTGACATTCTTCATTATTCATTGAACATCCTTCCTGTCATGGTGTTTATACTGTACCGGGTTCCGCCTTTTATTATTATTCGTTGAACATCCTGCTCTGTAGGTTTTATGAATTGCACTCCGGTTCCACTTTTTATTATTATTCTGCTGGAACATCCTCGTTCGTGTGTTTTACATCCGACCGTTCTATCTTTTATTATTCTGCTGAAATATCTCAAGCTAAGGCAAATTTTGCCTCAATTCGTCTCCATGACATTATTATTCTACTGAATAACTCGCTCTATGCAAAAATGCACTGGGAGTGTATGTGGTGATTTCTTTTTGTTATTCCTGTCTTTATTATATCTAGTCAATAGCAGCCACTTCATACTCTATGCGAATTAAGTAGAAATATCCTGAGTATTTTTGCCATCCAAAAAGATTCTTTCGCTAAAAATATTTTCAAGATTATTATTCTCTTTAATTTCTACCAAAGCAAGTATCATGTCAGTAATTTTATAATATTAGTTCCCAGACAAACCAATTCTGAACTTGTTTTATCAATTTTATAATGAAATTACCATCTTTCATGTTTTTAGACACGCTGAAAGTCATCCATGGGCGGTCGAGTATGACGGACTCTGTAAGGATTAATACCTGTGGATTATTCTTGTGAATCATAATCGTGAATGTGTTATAAATGATGCGATAAAAGTCATCATCAGTCTGAGTGTATTGATGGATAATATGGTAAATAATCATGACTATACAATGAATAACACACGAATGTCCTCGCTGTAAAGGTGGCAAGGGATAACAATTGCTAGGATTTGACACTAAAGAACATCCCCGTCAGAAGTCATAAGCGGATGATTCCATGACGTGATTTATTTATTGTTTAGCCCAGCCGATAAAAAGCTCATGGAAAACCTCGAAATCTATAAAGTATGCAGTAGATTTTATTCTCATTACTGACCTTTTACCCGATCATTGTCTACCGCAGCTTAAACCTCGATAAGTCAAGTTATATTTAACAGCTTTAACACCGTTAAGGCCAATGACATCATATCCCGTCGATTATCTTAGTCACAATATTTTCGCATTGCGCTTAGTCGGTGCCTCAGTACCCTCTTCTTTCACCGGCTCTCTGTGTGAAATGAAAACATAGTTATGACTATCTGTGGAACTAGAGTGACCCGTAGACAACACAGAGTCCTCACTATTCTTTGAAATAGTGTGTTAATAATTGTAA
>JAINUW010000235.1:0-55021 GCA_020205615.1 Panax quinquefolius
AGAATTAATTTATCCAGAACTAAAATGTCCAAATTGTCGACATGATCTTGCTTTGTAGAGTAAAATTCAAGAATGCTCATAAGAATAATTCCAATAAAGATCTTTGGATGAAGCGCAAATATCGAGGATATTCCACTAATTTCATGGAGTAAAGAAGTCAAAACTTTAACCAATTTGAGTATAATAAAGAATGGAATAACAAAAGAAATCACCATGTATGCGGTACCGCATATTCCAGGTTATTCAATATAATACTAAATAACGGAACTAGGTCAAAGAAATTACGCAAGCTGGGATGTTCAAATGAATAATAAAGAATGAAATAACATCAGAAATCACCACGTATGCGGTACTTCGCATAGATAGGTTATTCCAACAGAATACTAATAAGGACGGAATCAGGTCCGGTGTAAAACGCATGCATGAACAGGTTATTCGATAGAATAGAATACTAATAAAGGCGAAACCGGTCCCGTAGAAGCGCAGTAAAGGATATTCAACGAGAATAATAAAAAGGCGGAATCGGTCCGACGTAAAATGCACAAACAGGATATTCCAATAGAATAATAAAGACGAAATAATAGAAGAATGTCACCAAGTATAGGGTAGCCCGCGTATACAGGTTATTCCAACAGAATAATAAAGAATGGAATAACAAAAGTTCTCTTCATGAATACAAAAGAAATAATACTCCCTACGAGTACAACAAATAATATTCCCTACCTTGGAAAAACTGGATACTGGAATAGTGAGGTAGCATACTTCTCTTCTTCTTTCTCTCTATAATTTCTCTCTATAATAATTGCTCTAAAGCTTTTTTGAATTGGTGAGAAATGAAGGAAGAATGAGCTTCTATTTATAGGAAAATATAGTTTCGATAATTGCACGTTTTGGGGCTCGAAATATTACAGTATAATACCTTCCTCTTTTTTTTCATTTTTAATTTAGTCCTGCAAGTATTATCAAACTTGCACCAACTCCCCTAATAGTAAATAATGTGAATCAATAGTAAATCATGTGACTCAATAGTTCTAATCATGTGATAAAAATAATTACAGTATAGTACCTCCATCTATACCTCCATTTTTAACTTAGTCATGCAAGTATTATCAATTTTGCACCAACTCCCCTAATAGTACAAGAATGTGATTCAATAGTACACACATATGAACAAATAGTTATATAAGCATGTGAATTAGTAGCAATTAATTGCTCATTTATCCGATAAATTACCCGATTTATCAATATAACCCCCAGACATCAATTATCATCGGAATAGATGTCGATTTTCACTAACACAAACAATTCCAACATAATGAAACTATTTTTATCAACAATATAAATTTTGAAATTTTGAAGTTTGACTTTTCTTAAAAAAGTCAACTATTGACTTTTTGACCAAATAGTGAATCCCGAAAATTTTTGTGTTTATAGACTATTTTTTTTTACTAATTTTATCGTTTCGGACTCAAATATCACGTCCGCGTCTCCAAATTCAACTCCGAACACAACTTCAATTTTAATAACATTCATCATTAATATTATAACTCACAATATTTAATAACTGTGTCGTTCCCGGGAAAGGGGACTTTCAGATAAGGATTTCTCCTTATGGTAGCCGCAATTAGGTGACCAAACCTCTCCTTGACAGAACTTCTAGACATTGTCAATATTGGAAATAATAATATGAATAACTTTGTCGTCTCAATTATTGGTTTAATAATATAACATATTATGCATATGATACTGTGACAATAATTGAATCAATAATATGAGAGATATGATGCGTGAATTATCGTAGCAATAATTGAGTATAAGCGAGTGACTTCTCACGTAAGCATCAATAATCAATACCGTGTGCTGCTATGCAACCACGCGTATTACTGTACTTTTACTACCAAGTAGTTCAACAGTTTTAACGGTAACACTTCCGCCGTTATTTTCATAAATTATTTTTGTCGTTTTCTCAATCCGACAATAATTTCGTTGCGGGGTCCACCAATGATTGTGCCGTCGTACGAATATTCCCCGACAAAAAGAATATTCCCTGACCAATCGAATATTTTATAACAACTTGTATACTTTGAAAAATTTATAAATACTACCCACAACTATAACATTATATCAAATCCACACCATAATATTCAAAAAAAAAATATTTCGATAAATTTAAATCTTTATTCATAAAATCTGGGGTTTCACAAAAGATATTCGTTATTATCACATTAATATATTATCCATTCACTACAGGCCAAGGATATTCATTATTTTCACCAGTGATCATGATCATACCAAACAACAATTCATCTTTGCACCCTGTCCAAAGAACTCATGGTCATGATCATACCAATAACTGTCCATTAATGCACTACAGGCCAATGAGGACTTTCATCACAATATAAGCATGAGGATGATGACAATGATATAAGCATCAATAAAACGAAAATCGAGGATAAATATTAAAGACTTTTAATTTATTTAGAGTTTAAAAATGTCCAAGATTTCAACATTATAATTGCTTTGTGGAGTAAAATTTAAGAATAATATTCACGTATAAAAAATAATTTGGACAGAAAAGAATCAATTTTTCATCATGAATAGTGTCGTACGTATGAATAGTGTCGTATGTATGAATAGTACTCCGACATGAAAAGCTTAAATTTTAACAAGAATGTTAAGAAAAATATTTTTGTGAAATTATACTAGATGAAACCCAAATTTCAAGGATATTATACTAATTTCAAGAAGTATAGAATCAATACTTATCAAAAAGAGTGTAGAATTCGAAATCTGAAACGAAATAATATTACTTACATACTACAGAGTATGGAAGAAAATATTATTTCTTACGAATATTGAACAAAAATAATATCCCTTACGATTGTTGAACGAAAATAATATTCCTTACGAATATTGAACGAAGATAATATTCATTATAAATATTTAACAAAAAATAATATTCCTTATGAATATTGAACGAAAATAAAATTCCTTATGAATACGAAAAATAATATCGTAAGCGAATATGAAATAAATAATATCCCTTACCTCAAAAAGAGAGTACTTCTGACTGGTATAGCGGAGATATTCTTGAAGAAAAACTTGCACTATTTGCTACACTCAAAGTTTTTTTAACTCAAAAGAAATACGCTCAATATTATAGAAGAAGAATTCTCTGATTCTGGTGTGATTTTTATTTCTAAACTGAGTATCCTATTTATAGGAGAATGGCATGATACTATTTAAGAAAAATAATCACGGACTGAATAGTGAATTTTAGACGATTTCACGAGCAAAGAATTCTGAATTGTTTTTATTTTACTAATGCAGCACTATGCTGCACTATACAGTACTATGAAAATAATAAAATATAATATATTCTATTTTATATAAAAAAAAAACTTTATATATATATATATATATATATATATATATATATATATTCACCACCACCACCATACGTGATCCCCTCCCCCCGACAACTTTCTACCGATAACTTTGAAAAATGGGTAAGTGGGGGTCCATGCAATAAGCCAAATTTATAACAAATACTTCATAAAAATCCCCTCTTTTTATCTTAATCCACTTGGCTTCGGAAAATATATTTTTGATAAAATTTATTCATCATTAATATTATAACTTGTAATATTAACAACTAGATCATTCTCAGGAAAGAGGAGGCTATCTGATAAGGATTTCTCCTTATTGGCGTGCAATTAGGTGATCAAACTCCTTTTCTTGACAAAACTTTCTAGACATTGTCAATAATGCAAATAATAATATGAATAACTTTGTCGTCTCAATTATTGATTTAATAATATAAAATATTATGACAATAATTGAATCAATAATGTGAGATAGTATGCATCAACTAATGTTGCAATAATTGAATAAACTAAGTGACTTCTCACGTAAGCATCAATAATTTAGAGATATTGTGCAATACCGTGTGCTACTGTGAAGTCACGCATATTACTGTATTTTTATCACCGTGTATTTCAATAGTTAACGGTAAAAGTCTTGTCGTTATTTTAATAAAAAGTTATTTATGTCGCTTTTTAAATCCGACAGTTATTCCATTGTGGGGTCCACCAATGATTGTGCCGTCGTACGAATATTCCCTAGTAAAAAGAATATTCCTCGACCAACCGAATATTTTATGACAACTTGCTTACTTTGTAAAATTTTCACATATCACACTTAACTCTAACCTTTTATCAATTTAACCATTTACTAAATAGAATAATAAATATAAGAAAAATTGAATACTTTCATTTCATATAATTCGAGGGCTTATAATCTCCCCTCTGTAAACACTAATGATCAGTTAGGAAACCCTAATATTATTTAAGAAATTCTATGTTTTGATCTGGTAACCCTAAACCCTTATAGCAAACCTTAACCCTAATTATGATTATTCATAAGAAGTTGTGATATTGAATATTATACAAGGTATGTTGATTTAGGGTTAAGTATAAAATTTTAATAGGGAAATCAAGTGAGGATTAGGAAAGCCTAACGTGGAATAGTAAATCCTAATTGGTAAACCCTAATTTCAGTTCCAGGAATCTGAAACCCTCGTCAAGAATATCAAAACCCTAATTCGAGAACTCAAATGCTAAGTATAAAACCCTAAGGGGTAATATTTGTGGGATATATGTGAAAAGGCTAATTTACCCTACAAATTGTAGGCATTACAAGAAAAAGCTTAATACCGACGGAATATTCCGTCGAATATGAGCCTATTCCGTCAAAAATATATTATTTCCGAAGGAAATATCTGTCAGACGTTCGGTCGTATATAATCGCATTGAAAAGAAGATCTGTCAAAAATTCCGTCGGATTTATATTATCTTCGACGAAATTATCTTTGACGGATTTGCGTCGAACATAAACTATATTCGACTGAATATATAGGACGAAACTTTTCGTCGAGTAAATATATATTATTTCTGACGGAAATATTCCCTCGGAATTATCTTATTCCTGACTAAAAATTATAATATTCCGGTATTTATTTAAAATGTCTAATTATTAACTCCGACGGACTTTGCGTCGGAGATAAAGTAGTTCCGACGGACATGTTCCGTCGGAGTTAACTTATTTCTGACTGAAAATTAGAATATTTTGATATTTGTTAAAAATTGGTTATTTATTAAATCTGAGTGAAATTCCGACAGAAATACCGGAATTTCGTCGAAATTAACTATTTTTTTAACTACAGATTTTAAAAGTTCAGTTTCCAGGTTCTTAAACCCATTAATGTACCTGTAACCTATCACAACCCAATACACAATAATATAAACATGTATCTCACATTCAAATAAGCAACGTAGCACTAAAACGTAATCTTCAACTCATTATCATTCACATTCAACTTCAAACATCCACCAAAATGTATTCTAAGCTAATGTTCCATAAATATAAGCTAACCAATTACAAATAAAATCTAATGTTTCATAAATGATAAACAATATAATTTACAATACTTATACAGACGCAATTAGACACTACAATATATACAAATGTTCTACAATACTTATACAGACGCAATTAGACACTACAATATTATATACAAATGTTCTATAATAACATGAATACAAATGGACTATAAACTAGTAAAAGTATCATCATCGGGCGGAGGTGAACGACGATGCTCTGGTGTATGGAAATCATCGTCGTGTGCCTGCTCGTCATCGCCAGTCTGCTCGCCATCGCCACCCTATTGATATAATCAAAAATATAAATCATTAGTCCGTAGTATATATATATATATATATATATATATATATATATGAGAATTAACAAGCCAGCCTTAATTGAAAAAAAAACATAAACAATAAGAATACCTGAGTAGGTGGGGACGGACAAAAAGTCTCCTCCAAGAGGGTAATCACCATCTGGAGAAGCAATCTGGTGAAGACGAGAACTGGAAGGCAACTGCTGACGCCGAAAGACCGAGTCGGTATGGAACCTATCTGACACGGCCCCTATCAGCCAACGAAAGATAGCGTCATCCAAGGCAGCACCCGAATGAGATGGTTCGACATATGCTCTCGGACGCTAGCGCTGGCTAGAGACTATAAAGAGAAACAAATTCGATTACTAATAATAATTTATATAATGTGATAAATTAGAATAATTTCGTGAAACATAATAAAATATTACCTCCAGGAAGTGTATATGCGGGTATTCTCGGCAAACCCAACACTCAATAACTGCTGGTACTGCTAGTAGGGGGATCCTGAGATGCGACCCATAGTCTCAGCTTCTCATCCCGATCTAATACAATATCGGGAAGAGGGGTGGCGAAATTTAATGGCTCAGAATCCCTCTTAATAGCCTCCAGATCAGCTATACGCTCGTCCCGAAACCTCTAAAATTGGTCCTGTAATGTATTCTGTATACGTATGTTAATTATATCATTTTATTTACAATTGAATATTATTAAAAGCTAAATAGTAAGCTGAGTTTTACCCATATAGCTAAAGCTTCCTAAGACAAAGCACGCTCGTTCTTAGGCATGTGGGCTAGATCCCAAAACACTAGAATGGTAGGATCTCGGCCTATGGTCCTCCCCAATGCCTAATAAAAACATTCATAAAATAGGCTTTAAGTATTTGTGTGAGAACTTGATGAGTAAATAACTAAATACAATGCACTTACCGTCTTCACCTCCTCGAACGACTGAGAACCTGTGGTGTGTACTATCTGGAGCTGACCACGGTTCTTCTTTGCCTGCTCAGACTTTTTCTTGAATTCATCAGCCTCCCAATGTGCACACATAGCCTTCCAGGCTAAATCGAAGACTATCTGGTGATGATCTGACGATTCGATGGTCATCAGGTTGGTCCTCAATCGCTAAAGGCGCCCTCTATCGCATCTTATACAGCTAGTCAGATTAATTCACAGCAACATGATGCTCAATCACATCGTCGCCAGCTGATTGAGAGATGCTCGGGTCAAATAGATAATAAATCTATAACAAAAGTTATTTTAAAATTAGGAACAATTGAAGAAGGCATCCTAATACAACTATGTAGTAATTAATATAATATGCTTAACTTACGTGGAACTCCCGCAAGATGATCAGCATAAAAGTGGCATCGTACCGCACATACTGAGTGAACCGCATGCACCCTCTCGGGAGATGCGTCAAACAGATCGCATGTAGGGTGTGCTTAGCCACCGTATCTAGTATACTACAGAAAAGTATAACAATATGTGTTATGCGAATTGTGTTTTGCAATAACTGATAGCAATATTTCCAATATATTAAAACTTACTTCTTGGAAACGAAATCCACCGGTACTGTAAGTGGCACTGCCGGTGGACGACAAAAGATATCGAGGTTCGTCCCTCAGTGTCGTCGACGAGGTGCATCTGTAATAATTGTATTTAACTGAGTCAATAAACATTGTAACTAATTAATGCAGCTTGAGATATTGTTAAATCCTAGTTAAGATAATTTACTCGCGCTTGAAGAAAAGCCTCCATCATGGCTGCCGTCTCCAGTACCGGATCGCCCACCACCTCGGTGAACTCCACCGCTATATCTAGCCATGAATATCCTACTGCAATAACAAAATCAGTAGATTATGAATATTTAAAGTTTAACATGTTGTGGTATGTACTATTATGAATGATCATTTTCAATTACGCACGTCATTAAACCCATCAGAATCAACGTGTATATCATTCTCGGATTCGGTATCTTCCTCATTCTCTGTTTTGAGATCAGTTTCGTCATCGTTATCATCCTCAATGACTACATAATCATTCATGTGTACGTTTTCCTTGACATCCTCATCGCCAGGGATGTCAATGACATCAGTACTCACGATCTTCAGTATGGAACACTATGGCCAAAGGGTTGCTAACATCTTCTTGCAACGCCTCATTCAAATCAAACATGTTATCAGCATTAAATGAACGTGTTTTAGTAGTGACTATTGTGTACCAGGGGCTTCGAGTATTTACAACATTAGGAGTTGTTGCCTCCTTTTTAGTCTAAATAAATGGACTCTAACTCATGCAAGTATACACGGGTGAACAAGTAGTACAGAGTGAGAACAGTATCGATCCACGAAGAAAGGTTTTAAATATAAGTTATCATACACCAATTGTATCACTATTTTCATATGCTTAAACGATTACTCTCAATTTTAAATTAATTTAAACTCAAATAATAAATAAAAGAATAATACTATGATAATGAATCAAATTTGTAAATAATTGGATTCTAACTTCATTTCATACTTCATCTAAATATTACCAACATGCAAGATTATACATTTATTATAGAAAATTAGCCGAGAGCACAAAAGTAGACATAGCCATTTTTCAATGAATTATGGCCTAATTACATAATCTCCAAATGTAATAGAAATCATGTAATCGAAAATATTACCAAAATCACTATATTTCTATGTGAAATTGTAGCAATAATGAATTAAAGTGCAAGCTCTTACATTACTATATACTGTGAAATAGTATATTTCTATCTGGTTCACGAAGTACAAAGATAAACATCTCAGCCTCATAAACGTATGCTACATTTCCGTCCATGTTGCAACTGGTTGCCTTGCACATCCCCCATATACACTGGACATGACAACTTCCCATGAGTTGACCAACCACTAACCATCCCAAGAGCCAGAAAGTCAGTGATAGTCCATAACAGGGTTGCCTTCGTCACAAAATTCTCGCATATCGATTTATCATACGTCTGGACCCCTGTCTCCCACAACATCTTTTGTTCATCACTAACGGTCGAAGGTACACGTTAAGGTCTTTTGTAGGACTTTTATCCCCCGGAATGAGTAAAGTCAAAAACAAATACGGATCCCTCATGCACATTGTCGGTGGAAGGTTATAAGCGACCATAATGACTGTCCAAACTGAGTACGGCTGGCTAAAATTATTAAAAGGGCAAAAGCCATCAGTAGTCATGCCAAGCCTAATATTCCTAACTTCTTTCGCAAACTTAGGATAATTTGCATCAAATCTCTTCCATTCATCTCCATCCGCTGGGTGAGTCAGCTGACCAGGCACGATATCCCTTGTTCGATGCCAACTTATATGTTCATCCGTATGAGATGACATGAATAGATGCTGAAATCTAGGCGTAAGTGGAAAGTACCGTAAGATTTTCCTTGGAACATGTTTCTCCTTCCCCCACGTTTTGTAACCTTGTAGCGAGGTAAGCTGCATATATCACACTGTCCCTT
Source organism: Panax quinquefolius (assembly GCA_020205615.1). Taxonomy (NCBI): domain Eukaryota; kingdom Viridiplantae; phylum Streptophyta; class Magnoliopsida; order Apiales; family Araliaceae; genus Panax; species Panax quinquefolius. Next base: position 9,231 of record JAINUW010000235.1, read on the forward strand.
ATCTCTGTCCTCCCTATAGTATAACATGTAATCCTGCTCACAAGCATCGATTTTTCGATACCCCATATTTAACCCCTTGACCATCTTCTTCACTTCATAATAATTCGCAGGAAGAGTATGATCCTTGGGTAAGAACTGTCCAATTATAGCGAGAAAATCATTGAAACCTCTCTCACTACAGTCGTGTTTATTCTTGAAGTGTAAGAGCTTTGTCAATGCAGAAAGCTTGGTGTCCGTATCACTTCTCAGATAAAACGCGACCCCAGATTCAGATAACAAATTGTAAAAGGCAATAGCTGTATCATTTGGCACTTACTTTGCACTGCTTGAAGAAGGTTCATTTTCAACCCAGGCAATATTAGTAGCGCCATAAGCATCGACCAACATCTCAACTAGATCATAGTTTTCGACGTATGAATCCCGTGGAATTGGTTGTTCCACAATATTTTCAATCACTTTTGATTCCCCGTGATGAGTCCATACGAAGTAACCATCCACAAATCCATGAGAAAATAAGTCAAATTTAATCTCGTTGACTTTCTTCCAAATCAGGTTTTTACACTTGACACATGGGCATCGCATCTTCCTATTCGGATCATGCGTATGTTCTACTGCTTTGTTCAAGAAATCTGACACCTCAACACGATAAGCTGAGACTAATCCCCTCCCATCACTGGGTATCCTACGGTACATCCAACTCAAGTCGGCTGACATTTTTAACTACACAGAAGTATGCATTTAGTTAATTTGGATATTCATGCATGAATTAGATTTACCTAGTATCTCCACTCTACAAGACAGGGGTAAGGCTTCTATCCCGTTATTGGATGCGTCCCGTCACTAGTACAAATACGTTGAGTACGTTTCATGAGTTTCAAGAAACATTTGGTAGCACCTCCCCATGGTATCCAAGCACACGAAATAGACTAAGATAACTTAATCTGCTCTCAATGCACTCGGAGAACATATAGAGATAACAGTCAAAAAATCCTCAAAGTAACAAAAATGTAATATTTCGTATTGGCACCGGCCTAAGCGAGAGACATAACATCCAGTAACAGTCCCAAACTAGGGACTGTTCGACATTCACTCCTACTGAGTGAATGTCAAACGGGTTTCTAAGTTGCAAAGTACAGTACATATATTATTTAGTGTATTAAAGATTAAAGGGAAAGTATTATTGAGTTTATTGAAAATTGTGGCAAACTAAGAAAATGTTACTTAGTTTATTTTGCCAATGATGATAAACTAAGTAAGTGGTACTTAGTGTATGAAAATTGTTATTTGGAATCTATAGAGACTACTTGAGTCGGCAACCGGAAAAAAAGGGTCGTAGTTCCTGTTTGTGTCCTATACTCGATTAATAAAGTTAATTGAATTATTGCAGACATTCCTCCCTGTTTCTTCATAACAGATGACAACATCCCGAAGGAGTTCCATTAAGATATTGAAAAAAGTTTCACGTTAAGCAACCTTTTAGATGAACGAACGATCACTTCTCTTCTAGGAATGAATCATCTCCCCATATGGGTCCAATCCTAGGAGAAAAGTGATCGTTCGCTCATCTAGAGGGTTGCTTAACCTAGAACTTTGTTCAACAACTTACTGGCACTCCTTTCGGATGTTACCATCTGTTATGATAGAACATTGAGGAATGTCTGCAGTAATTTAATTAACTTTATTATTCGAGTATAGGACACAAACAGAAACTACAACCCATTTTTTTAATTGCTCTCGAGGAACCAGTTGGAGTACTATTACCTGCAACTGGTATGTCGAAACCTGCATACAAGGAAGAGTAAATATATGTAGGGAGAGTATTATTGCATTTATTAAAAATTGTGACAAACTAAGCAAATGCTACTTAGTTTATTTTCCCAATGATAAACTAAGTAAGTGGTACTTAGTTTATGAGAATTTTTATTTGGCTATAGAGACTACTGTTCGACATTCACTCCTAGCTAAGTTTATTTTGCCAATGATGAACTAAGTAAGTGGTACTTAGTTTATGAGAATTGTTATTTGGAATCTATAGAGAGTACTATTGTTCGACATTCACTCCTACTTAGTTTATTATTATATTTTCTTTTATTTTAATTTGTAGTATATTATAGTATATTATATAATAGGTTTATTTATTTATTAAATTTAATTTATTAAAATAACTTAAATTAAATCATTTTATTTTATTTATTAAACTAAATTAAATTAAATTTTTTATTTTTTTTATTTTGTATTATATTATATAAGTTCTAATTTAATTCAATTTAATTTTATTTCGTAATTATTTTAATTTAATTTAATTAATTATGTTATTGTATTTTCTTTTATCTTGTATTATATTATATAATTTTTATTTTTTTAAATTAAATTAAATTCTTTAAATTCGATATATTTTAAATTTAATTTAATTTAGATTATTTTAATTAAATTAATTTATATTTATTTCATTTTATTATATTTTATTTTTATTTTATTTTTTATTGAATTGTATTTTATTTGTATTATATTATATATTTATAAATATTTTTTATTAAATTTTTATTTATTTATTAAATTGAATCAATTTTTTATTTTATTCAAATTAATTTAATTTATTATTTCATTTTATTTTACTTTATTTTTATTATATTATATTATCTAATTTTTAAATTTATTTTATTTTTGTAGTAAGAAACTAAGTAAATGCTACTTAGTTTATGATTTATTAATATTGGGATACTAATTACTAATATAATACATGCAGGGCCCACAAAAATTCTGCAATTTCATAATTTTGACATAATTTCTGTCATAAATTCAGTCAAAAATATCAAATATATCAAAATTAAAAACAGTTCTAAAATCAGTTACGTTATGATAAGGAACCCAAATTTGATATGTTATACACTTCATAATATCAATATTCTGCAATTTCCAAATTCCAAATAATATGTAGTTAAATAATATGCAGTCCACATATCCAAAATTAAAATTCCAATTACAACAATATAAACAAGAAGAGTAGGACCCAAATTTCAGATTTCAAACTCCCAATTTCAATAACAGGACCCAAAATTTTGACCCACAATTTCACATCAACAACATATTATCCAAGTTGGGTTAATCTCATATTCAAACTCAAACTAAACCTAAAACAAATTAAGCCTCAAATTTTAGAAATATTATAACTTTCAGACATTCAAAAATAATTTTTATTTAACAATTTGCAACAAATTAACCCTAAAAATCTAATGCTTTGCAGAAAACTAACCTTAAAATCGAATTAATGTGCAAACTAAAGGAGAAGATTAACTGACAGTGGTTCTGTGTGGTGGCTATTAGTGGTTGTGGCAGTGGTGGTGGTGGAAACGACGGTGCTGGTGGCATCTGCTGGTGGTGGAACCTATCGACAGTGATGGTGGTGGAACCGATCGACAGTGATGGTGGTGGTGGCAGTGGTGATGGTGGAATCGAAGGTGGTGGTGGTGGTGATGGTGGTAGTGGAGATGAGAGCAGTGAGAAAACTGAGACTAAGAGAGAGAATGAAGTGAGAGAGAAATGACAGAGCGTAAAGGTGTGAGAGAGAAATGAGAGAGAGAGCGAGAGAACAACGTGAGAGAATGAGGGGCGGCTGGGGGAAGACGTCTAATTAATTAATTAGGTTTTACGATTATTTTCGACAGAATGCCCATCAAACTTAACGTCGTCGTAAGTACAGTATCTTTGACTAAATATTCTGTCAGATTAAATACTATTCAGTCGAAAATAAGGTTGGCGCTGGCGGGAACACTGACGCCAATGGGATACATCTATTTCTTACTAACATCCGTCGAAATTAATCTATTTTCGACTGAATTATGTTCGACAGAATAATCCGTCGGAATAAATATTATCTTCGAGGGAATATGTCCGTCGAACTTAGAATCGTCGGAATTAGCCGGTTTTGTTGTAGTGAGGGGAAATTACCAAAATACCCTTAATAGGTGTGAAAAGTACAAATTTCCCTTGACCCAAGATTTGCCATGTGTTTAAATCCATTACATAAATGACCAAATTACCCTCAAAGTTGAATGGGAAATCATAAAATTACCCTTAATACATAGGAAATTACTAAAATGCCATTTTCTTATATTTTAAGCAAAAGATAATATCAAATATTGATGATTCATCAAATTGGATTTGCCATGTGCTTTAAAAATCATTCCACTAGCTACAAATGTACACATATGACCAACCCTATTCATTGAACTAAGGCTTAGCATTTAAGATGGTTTAAAAAGTTTAGAAAAATCTCAACTTTCTATTTATAAGGTTCTTTTTTCTCTAAGCCACTGATAATACCCTCAAAGCACTCCATATATTAGTCTATAATCAACACCTAGAAAGGTCGGATCAGAATCAGAAAGCACAAATAGAGAATTGGTCAAAAAAGGTAAGAACACAGACCCTAATGTAACGACCCAAATATTCATACAATAATATTATCCTTCTCGATCGTTAACAATACAACTTTAATCTATCTTTACATCATTATTCGATATTAAAATCACTAAAAACACAGAATATTTAAAACTTTTATACATTTCCTTCTTTATTGCCCTAGATCGCAACCTTTACATTACATCTCTTTGATTCAAATTTATATCATGAATCTTTACAACAAAATAACTATACAAAGTCTTACATCATCAATAGATATCCATATACACCGGATAACTCAACTTACAATTCAACAACATGTTACATTCAAAATATTAAATACATTTCCCATAAAACATAAGTAATCTTCGTGAATATGGATCTCTATAATTCACGTAGCACATATCATTCCCTTAAATCTTTAACCTGCAAAAATAGTTATTTACAAGGTTGATCTCGACAGCCCAGCAAAATCTAACAGTTTTTATGCATCACATAGCACATAATAACATACTCAACATATATCTCATAAACATTGGACTAACACAACATACATGCTGCATTTCATATAACAAGTATAAAGATTGAGTTCCTTACTCAATCAACATTCATTATTCAATCAACGTAGTCATAAATCGACTTTAACGTTTCATACTTTCAATATATGTAGAACACATCATGCTCTTTGAAACAAATATTTAAAACATTTCATTATAAAGTTCACATAACAAATATGAACTGAAAGACTTGCCTTAATCGTTGTTTACCAATAATAGTTTAACAGCTAACAGATATCTGCACTTCACGTGCCCTACACAATTATATAAACCTTCACATTAACTATTAGTCACATAGCAATGCATAGTAGTTGTAATGTAAACTTTACTCTACGTCTCATAACCCTTCCTATCATAAATACACAATGTTCAACTTAATTGTGTTAACTTTCAACTTATATCTCACTGTATTTCATATTCGCAGTTCATTCAAGTGCTTATGTTTTGCTAGGAATACTTATTGGTTTTATATTAAATCCATTCCATATCTTATAATATTCATTTCAATTGAATGAAAACACTTTTTAAGTTCATTAATACTTGGCACGACGTTTCGACGTTCATTCGTCACACGCCCAATTTGCCTCTCTTGTGTATGCTTACTATGCTTCTATAACTTATTTAATACATTATTTATTATTGTTAAGCATCATTGTGTTTACTAAAATTCATGTTTTATAACTTATAATAACATCCTTTATCGTCAAAAGCACTACACATGCATACGTGCAGGCCCGACGCCCTCTAATTGCCTCCTAATACATATCAGTCCCATAAATTACCATTTTGACCATTGTTCCTGACCTCAAATTTAAAAACTTAAAGAAAGAAAGTTGTAGGTATATTCTTCCTCATTTCGGATCATCTTGAATCACATCAATCGGAGTTTGTATTAAAAGGTTATGGCCATTTTACTACAGGAGGTCAAAACTGCCCGACCCAGACTAGTGTTCTTGTGACACCCCCAAATCCAGGTACTTTATTCCCACAGGATTCGGTGTTCACTTAATCAAAACATTCATTTCTAACTACCCAATTATAATAAAATTGAATAATAAAAACCTGCCCATACAGGATTAAACTTAAATAAAAATCTCTCAGGTTATCTAACCTTTAATCATCATTCAAATGAGGAAAACATTACATAACTTCTTTAAAATAAAGTCTAAGATCAACATAATAAAAGTCTAACATCTTAATCAAAGTAAAAATTACAAGTCTTTATCACTTGTACATTTTTCCTTTTCTTTGCTAGTCGAAAGGTTTACCTACCTTCTTCTTTTTTGCAATGATGAGTTTATAATATGCAAGAGTGAGCAAAACAATTGCTCATTGGATATAATATGGAATCAACAGGAGTATAACAAAAATAACTGTCGAAATAGGCTCATCAAAAGTGAATAGTACTCTATCAATAATAATCAAAAACTAAAATCCCAAAATATGGAAAATATACATCACTAAGGGTCGTAAGACTATGAACTACATCCACAGTTGCAAGTAATCTTTCAACTCCAACTTTAATAGTCATAAGACTATAAAGACCTCGTACTTAGGGGGATCAGCCCTTCGTACAATGTATTGTGCACAAACATTTTATCGCTATGCATAAGTTAACCCCTAATCATAACAATAGGGTTGTTCATCTCAGTATTTAAAGTACAAGTCCGCACCAAAGGAAGTTTGGTTTGGATAAGCTTTCAAGGTAATTTGGAATTCAACTAACATCAACTAAGGAGTATTTGAATAAAACCAATAACACTATACTATAAAATAATTGTGATTGAATCAATCATAGTAAACTAAAGTCATGCTTTAGGAATAATCTAATAGCATACAATTTGAATAACTATAGCATACCTTGCTTGAACAATACTAAGCCAAGATTAATTAGATTTGAATACTAAGCATGCATAGTAATTTGAACGATAGAAATGTTCCACATTAGTATTTATAGTTGTGCATGCTAAACAACAAGATAAATACAAGAATAACTTGCTCCAGAATAACTTACATCATTATATTGTAATCGAATTGAAAACAGTAATTGAATTAACAAGATAATAGATTAGAAAACTTGCCTTGTTCGTAGATTAAACCGAACAATTTGAATCACAATATCCTATATACATATGTCATCATGACATAGTTAGTCACTACCACTTTACAACTTAACTAACTACATTCATCATGTATGTTTGATTATTTAATCACATAATCAAGTTATAACACAAGTTAATCTTTAATAACATAATTATTCATAGTATAGAAATACTAAAATCAATATTTTACAGTCCTACTATCATCACATAATGTTTCTTAAAATTTCGTGTACAAAAAGTACATCGTCATACCATTCTCGCTTACTTCAAGACACTGCGACACCACAATTTACACGTGGGTGGGTCACTTCGGCGTGAGGATGGCGATGCTATGACGAGGTAAATAAACTATGAAGCCACGTTGCGGTATGCGGCATGGATGGCTTCATTGGCGCCACTAAACGCATTTCTTTGTCGCAGCATTATTTAAACTGCAGCTTCAATCGACACTTTCAAGAATAAAGACATGAAAAATCCATTTTGGCCTACAAGCTCGTTTCTAATAGACTAATTCACATGCAATTCATACAAAAACTTCATGTAAACATAATTCAAGAACTCCTAACATGTTTCTATCCATACAACAACATACACAACAAATTTAAAACATCTAATTTCACTGTTTTTGATAAAAACTCACTTTTTGATATTTCAATGAAAATCAACACTGTAAATTTTGTTTTTCAATCAAAACAATTAATTCAAAGTATCTTTATCAATAATTATACATACTCTATCAAATTAGATGGTCAATTTATCAACTAAACAACTAATTAACTCTCAATTTCTACTTTAAGCTACACAATATATATTCACAAAAACTCTCTGTAAAATTAATTTTTCTTCACAACCATATACATAATATAAATTCATGGACTATTCTCAATTATAGCTTAAGAAAATAGTTTAACAACACTAGATTATCATATAAAACCACATACATAACAAAATTCCACTTCTACAAAGCTTTCATGGAGAAAATTTGGAGAGAGAGAATACAACTATAACTTTGAAAAGAACAATAATAATAGAGTTTAGATGATACCTTGTTAGAGGAAGATGATGGCCAACCCTTTTTGATTCTCAAGCTTCTTCTTCTCTCCAATTCTCTCTCACTTTTCTTCTTCTCTTCTTCTTCTTCTCTAAGTTATTGTTTTTCTCCCTAACTCTAACTACGTGCTAGATATCTAACGTATATAAGATATAATATATTTTAATTATATAATATAATACTAACTTAATCGACATCGGTTATAATTTTTTGAAATCAAAAGCCATAAGGCTTGTTTGGTTAACTAACTAAAAATAACCCATTAATCCTTATGCCTTGTTTGGTAAAACACAATTAGATAAAAGACTTAATAAGCATTAAGGCCTTGTTTGGCAAAACTGAATTAAACTCCCTTAATTTATTTTAGTAATTCCTTTATAGCAAGGTTATTTGTCACACTTCTATTTAATTAAATAATCAATTTAATCAATTCAAATACTAATCTAATGAATTACTTTAACACATAAATTATTATCACAAAACTATAATTTCTTTATAATTATAATTTTATTCAACCAACTAACACATTATTTTAATCACAAATTCCAATTAAAATATTATAATTCATTTAATCATTATTAGCTCTCTAACTTACTTATTAAATTACATTAGTATATAATCTCTCATAGCAATTAATTTTATTAGCTCCTTAATTATTTATTCAACAAATAATTAACTAAACCACATCAACTCAAATTGCCATTAAATACTTATATAATTCAATAAATATTTAATATTAATAAATATTTAATATTTAATTATTTATTCAACAAATAATCAACTAAACCACATCAACTCAAATTAAATAATTATTTATTCAACAATAAACATATCCATTAAATACTTATATAAATCAATAATTATTTAATATTACACTTTAAAATTCTGGAATGTTACATCATTCCCTCCTTACAAGGATTCTGTCCTTAGAATCACAACTCATCAAACAAATCATTCGTTATATTCTTCCTTACTTACAAAGATTATGTCCCCAGAATCAAAGACATAGATTAAACAAATAACTCAGGGTACTCGATCTTTTAACATTTTCTCTTCGAGTTCCCACGTAGCTTCTTCAGCGTTGTGGTTCCTCCATATCACCTTCACAGAAGGTATCACTTTATTCCTGAGTACTTGTTCTTTCCTGTCGACTATCTGGATATGGACCTCTTCATAAGACAAATCTTTCTCGAACTGCAACGGTTCGTACTCGATCACGTGTTTATAGTCGGGTTTATATGGTCGTAACACCGAAATGTGAAAAACATTATGAATGTTTTCCAACTCTGGAGGTAGAGCTACCTCGAAAGCCACTTCTCCCACTCTTCGCACAGCACTTCAAAGGGTCCAATAAACCTCAGGCTTAGCTTTCCCTTTTTACCGAAACGAATTTTCCCCTTCCAAGGAGAAACTTTTAGAAATACAAAAGTTCCTACGTCGAATGCACGATCTTGTCTGTGTTGATCAACATACTTTTTCTGTCTGTCTTGGGCTACTACTAATCTTGTCCTGATGAGTTTGACAACGTCAACAGTTTGTTGTACCAGTTTTGGTCCTAACAGTTGGCGTTCACCGACTTCATCCCAACACAGTGGAGTTCTGCACTTTCTATCGTATAATGCTTCGTCAGGCAGCATGCTGATGCTTGTGTGATAAATATTGTTGTAAGAAAATTCCACAAACGGTAAATTTTCTTCCTAACTTCATTTAAAGTCCATGACACATGCTCTCAGCATATCTTCCAATGTCTGAATTGTTCGTTCACTTTGGCCATCTGTTTGTGGATGATAAGCCGTACTCATTCGCAATTGTGTCCCCATGCATTCTTGTAGTCTCTTCCAGAAATTTGATGTGAATCGCGGATCTCTATCGGACACAATTGATACTGGCACTCCATGCCTCGAAACGATCTCTTTAATGTACAATCTTGCCAACTGATCAAGATTGAATCTAATCTTTATTGGTAAAAAGTGCGCTGACTTAGTCAGTATGTCCACTTTCACCCAAATCGCATCACATCCTCTGTGAGTAGTTGGAAGACCCACCACAAAATCCATCGTGATGTGTTCCCACTTCCATTCTAGTATTTCCAACGGTTGAAGTAATCCGTTGGGTCTTTGATGTTCGGCTTTTACTCTTTGACATGTCAAGAATTTCACTACGCATTCTGTAACGTCCCTTTTCATATTCGACCACCAAAAATATCGGCGCAAATCTTGATATATTCGTGCTTCTTAGATGAATTGAATATTTTGTGTTATGAGCTTTGGCCAAAATTTCTTCTTTAAGTTCGTGTTGTGTTGAACCCAATTATTTCCCTCAAACCGTAGTAGTCCTTCTAGATCGATCTTGTATTTTACATCACTATCCTCGATCAGATTCTCTTTGATTTTTCAACACTCTTCATCTTGTAGTTGAGCCCCCTTCACTTAGTCCACTAAAGTTGGACCAGCTTCTATCTGGAACAGTGTTTCGTCAGAATGTTTTGGAAATTTGATTTCCAACTCCAGTTTTGTCATTGCTGAAATGAGCTCTTCCTGAGTTGTTATCAGCATCAACTTTTCCCGACCTTTCCTGCTTAAAGCATCTGCCACCACATTCGCTTTGCCCGGATGATTAAAGATTTCACAATCATAATCTTTTATCAATTCCATCCACCTTCTTTGACGCATGTTCAAATCCTTATGAGTGAAAATATACTTCAGACTTTTGTGGTTTGTGTAGATCTCACATTTCTCTCCATAAAGATAGTGTCTCCATATCTTCAGAGCAAATACAACTGTAGCCAATTCCAAATCATGAGTTGGATACCCTTTCTCATAATCCTTCAGTTGTCTTGATGCATAGGCAATAACTTTGTCGTTCTGCATAAGAACACAACCCAACCCTTTGTGTGAGGCATCACTATACACCACAAAATTTCATGTATTATCTGGTAATGTCAACACAGGTGCCACACTTAGCTTCTTCTTCAAATTTTGGAAACTCTCTTCACACTTCTTCGTCCAAACAAATTTTACAATTTTCCTTGTCAAATTTGTTAGCGGAGTGGCTATTTTAGAAAAATCTTGAATAAATCTTCTATAATAACCGGCCAGTCCCAAGAAACTCCTCATCTCCGAAGGTGTCCTTGGTTATTCCCAATTGATTACAGCTTCCACTTTTGATGGATCTACTGAAATTCCATCCTTGTCAATAACATGACCCAAAAATTGTACACGGTCGAGCCAAAATTCGCACTTAGAGAATTTTGTGTACAACTTTTCCTTTCTTAGTGTCTCCAATGTTAAACATAAATGTTCCATGTGTTCTTCTTGAGTTTTGGAATACACCAGAATCTCATCAATAAATACCACTACAAACTTTTCTAAAAATGGTTTAAACACCCTGTTCATCAAATCCATGAATGCTTGCAGGGGCATTAGTTAGACCAAAAGACATCACCAGAAACTCGCAATGTCTGTATCGAGTTCTGAATGCCATTCTAGGTATATCCTCCATTCTTACCTTTAATTGATGATACCCATTTCTCAAATCAATTTTCGAGAAATATTTCGCACCCTTCAACTGATCAAACAAGTCATCTATTCTAGGCAACGGATACCTCTTCTTAATAGTGACCTTGTTTAACTCCTCTATAATCAATGTAACGATGTATTGTTCCGTCCTTCTTCTTCACGAATAAAACTGGCTCTCCCCACGGCGATACGCTTGCTTGAATATATTTCTTGTCCAACAACTCTTGCAACTGCACCATCAGTTCCTTCATTTCTATCGGAGCCATTCTGTACGGAGCCTTCGATATCGGTGTTGTTCCCGGCGCTAAGTCAATCCCAAACTCAATTTCTCTATCAAGCAGAAGTCCTGGAAAATCCTCTGGAAACACGTCTTCGAATTCCCTCACTACTGGTATTTCTTCTAGTTTCACACCCTTCTTCTGAGTATCGACTATGTAAGCTAAATAGCCCACACAACCTTGAATCAACAATTCTTGGCCTGCATAGTCGTCAGACATTTCATTTGTCTAGGCGACTTGCTACCATGAAATACTACCTTTGACGCAGTCATAAGGTTTACACACTTCTTTTGGCAGTCAATTACCGCTCCGTATTTGAACAACCAATCCATTCCCAAAATTACATCAAATTCCCTGAGTCTAATCGGAATCAAATCTACCAACAAGATATTCTCCTTAATGTTCACCCTACAGTTCTTGTATACGAATCTAACAGGGATTACTTCCTTATTCGCAATTTCTATGTTCAAAGGAAAATTCAATTCTTCTCTAGGCAATTCTAACCTCTTAGCAAATTCATCAGATATAAACGAGCAAGTAGCACCCGAATCAAATATTATATATGCATTAATATCATTGATTGGGATAATACCTGACACCACATCTTTTGATTGCACAGCATCTTGCACAGTCATGTTGAAGGTTCTGGCTGTGGGTTTGTTTGATGCTACAGGTCCTACAATGGCCCATGTACCTCCATTGTTACCTCCATTGCTTCTGGTTGTCACTCCATCCTTCTTCTTAGGGAACTTATGAGCAAAGTGATCCTTGGATCCGCACATGAAGCATACATTCTTCTTCGGTTGAGTGCAATTTGGGACGATGTGACCCTCCTGGCCACAATTGAAGCAAACTCGTTTCCCCATCAAGTACGCACCTTTGTGAAATTTCCCGCATGTCGCACATGCTTCAAAAATTTTTTTTTGTTGGTTACCCTGATGGTTTCCAGCACCCATGTTCCCATTCCACTTCCTATTCAAGCTGTTGTTGTTGTTTCCACCGTTACCACCTCCATTCTTAATCTCATTCTCATTCTTCTTCTTCTTTTGTTTCTGATTGAACTTTGTCACTGCCTCGCCTCCACCTTCAGTGAGTATTGCCTTCTTCATCACAGAACGTCTTTAAATGGAACAGGAAACCTCACTGCATGTACCTGTGAGCTTCAGTCCCTGTTCAAATCTCTTCGCTTTTACGCTTCGTCTCAGGTTGACTTGATATGGCGCAAACCTCGCCAATTCATTGAATTTTCGACATACTCAGACATCGTCATCGTTCCTCGCTTTAATTCTAGAAACTTCACTTTAATCGACTCTTGAACTCTCCGGAAATAGGTCTCAAGAACAACTCCTTGAACCTATCCTGTGTCATCACTCCCGGCCCTTCACGAGTTTTATTGGCTCCGCCACCAATAACTACCTTACGCTTTCAACATGAATGTTACGAAAGCAGTCTTCTGATCATCCCCTACCCTAGCGACATCGAACACCTTTTCTATCTCCATAATCCAGGTCTGTGCTTTGACTGGATTCATAGACCCACGGAATTCAAGTGGTCCAACCACCTTGAAATCCTTAAACGTTGTACAATGGTTTTGTGGTTGATTCTGCAATACTCCTGTCAGTAGTGTCACTAGTTGTTGAACGGGATTACCGTCAACATTGTCGTTATTGGTTCTTCAGTGGTTCTCTGGCGTGTTGGTTGACGTCTTGGAGGCATTTTCTGTTAAAATACATTTATTAGATTATTATTCAATTCTTTTAAGTAATTTCTTCTTAAATTGCCTCCAAAAGAAATAACCACTTAACACATAACACTTTGAATAAAGTAACAACTTTTATTTATTCATAACCTTTTTGAAAACATAAAACAATAGCATCTCTGCTATCTACATTACTTTCTTGAACTACAAAAGTTTCAGGACAACATCATAGTCATATCCCATAGGTTATATAACACTTGGGATTTACAATTTATTTAACATTTCACTCATCGTACAACAGCTACGATGTTCTATTAAGATACTTCTTAGCCCTATCACGTTCTTCCTCAATGACTCTAAACATTGTTCTGCGATCTAACACGAATGATGGCAGCGTCTCGAACAGAATCGGATATCCCATGACCCGATCTTGAGCTCGATTAATTGCTGTGTTAAATACTTTATCAATCTCATCCATCTTCATCCTCTTTGCTTGCATTTCTCTTGCTGCAAATCTGGTTCATTGAAAAGCTTCCTCGTAAGCATCTTTCGCTCTTCCCTCTTAAGTAGCCTTCTTCTCTCAACTTTTGTTCTTTAGTTCGTGACCACTCGATCAATTGTCTTTTTCTCTCCTTCGCCTCAGTATTAGTTTCTCCTCGACATTTGTCAATGTTCTTCACGATCCACGATCTCTCGATCGCCTTTTTTTGTGTCATCGTTGTTCACCATTACTATCTCCTGCAACTCCTCAATCAGATCCCGAAGTTCCACTATATCATAGACTTCATCGTATATACTCCTCATTGTATCATGGAAGTTCCTCGTTACTTCATCCGTAGTAACTTCATGGGATCCTCCTCATCTATCTCCACATCATCATCCTCATCTTCAACTCATTGTGACCAATCGGGGTCGACTCCCATGGCGAGAGTTGTTCCCAAACCACTCGAATGTCGCGAGGCTCCTCCTCTATAGGCATTTGAGGTCCCTCCTCCCTAGCTTCGATTGGATTCTCCGACATTAGTCATCCCGACAACAAAGTTTTAAAGTTTTAATTATTAATCATTACTACTCGACACTCACGAGTACATAAATAATAATCACATAAGCACATAAGTGTTTTATTAATTCTTTCTTAAAACTCGATAAGAGTTATCTCCACTATCTTTTCAAAGGTTACTTCCTAAGGCTTTTCCCCCCACCTAAGGTTCATAACCTAAAGCTTTGATACCAACTTGTGACACCCCCAAATCCAAGTACTTTATTCCCACAGGATTCGGTGTTCACTTAATCAAAACATTCATTTCTAACAACCCAATTATAATAAAATTAAATAATAAAAACCTGCCCATACAGGATTAAACTTAAATAAAAATCTCCCAGGTTATCTAACCTTTAATCATCATTCAAATGCGGAACACATTACATAACTTCTTTTAAATAAAGTCTAAGATCAACATAATAAAAGTCTAACAACTTAATCAAAGTAAAAATTACAAGTCTTCATCACTTGTACATTTTTCCCTTTCCTTTGCTAGTCGAAGGTTCACCTACCTTCTCTTCTTTAGCTGCAATGAGTTTATAAATATGCAAGAGTGAGCAAAACAATTGCTCACTGGATATAATATGGAATCAACAGGAGTATAACAATAATAACTGTCGAAATAGGCTCATCAAAAGTGAATAGTACTCTATCAATAATAATCACAAACTGAAATCCCAAAATATGGAAAATATACATCACTGAGGGTCGTAAGACCATGAACTACGTCCACAGTTGCAAGTAATCTTTCAACTCCAACTTTAATAGTCATAAGACTATAAGGACCTCGTACTTAGGGGGATCAGCCTTTCGTACAATGTATTGTGCACAAACATTTTAATGCTATGCGTAAGTTAACCCATAATCATAACAATAGGGTTGTTCATCTCAGTATTTAGAGTACAAGTCCGCACCAAAGGAAGTTTGGTTTGGATAAGCTTTCAAGGTAATTTGGAATTCAACGAACATCAACTAATGAGTAGTTGAATAAAACCAATAACACTATACAATAGAATAATCGTGATTGAATCAATCACAGTAAACTAAAGTTATGCTTTAGGAATAATCTAATAGCATACAATTTGAATAACTATAGCATACCTTGCTTGAACAATACTAAGACAAGGTTAATTAGAATTGAATACTAAGCATGCATAGCAATTTTAACGATAGAAATGTTAGACATTAGTATTTATAGTTGTGCATGCTAAACAACAAGTTAAATACAAGAATAACTTGCTCCAGAAAAACTTACATCATTATATTGTAATCAAATTGAAAACAGTAATTAAATTAACAAGATAATAGATTAGAAAACTTACCTTTTTCGTAGATTAAAAAGAACAATTTGAATCGTAATATCCTATATACATATGTCATCATGACACAGTTAGTCACTACCACTTTACAACTTAACTAACTACATTCATCATGTATGTTTGATTATTTAATCACATAATCAAGTTATAACACAAGTTAATCTTTAATAACATAATTATTCATAGTATAGAAATACTAAACTCAATATTTTACAGTCCTACTATCATCACATAATGTCTCTTAAAATTTCGTGTACAAAAAGTACACTGTCAGACCATTCGCTTAACTAACTCCTTGCATGACGCAATAATTTACACTATGGGGGTCGTGCTTGGCGTGGGGATGGCGCATGCTACGAGGTAAATAAACTACGGTTAAGCTACTGTGGTATGTGGCGATGGCTTTATGAGTGCCCTGAACGCATCTTCTTTGGTCATCAGGCTGCATGCTAAAAGCTAGATTTCGAATCGACAACTTTAAGAATAAGACAAGAAAAATTCATTTTGGCCTACAAGCTCGTTTCTAACAGACTAATTCACATGCAATTCATACAAAAACTTCATGTAAAGATAATTCAAGAACTCCTAACATGTTTCTATCCATAAAACAACATAAACAATAAATTTAAAACATCCAATTTCACTGTTTTTGATAAAAACTCACTTTTTGATATTTCAATGAAAATCAACACTGTAAATTTTGTTTTTCAATCAAAACAATTAATTCAAAGTATCTTTATCAATAATTATACATACTCTATCAAATTAGATGGTCAATTTATCAACTAAACAACTAATTAACTCTCAATTTCTACTTTAAGCTATATATATATTCACAAAAACTTCATGTAAAAAGTAATTTTCTTACAACCATATACATAATATAAATTCATGGACTATTCTCAATTATAGCTTAAGAAAATAGTTTAACAACACTAGATTATCATATAAAACCACATACATAACAAAATTCCACTTCTACAAAGCTTTCATGGAGAAAATTGGGAGAGAGAGAATACAACTATAACTTTGAAAAGAACAATAATAATAGAGTTTAGATGATACCTTGTTTGAAGAAGATGATGGCCAACCCTTTTTGATTCTCAAGCTTCTTCTTCTCTCCAATTCTCTCTCACTTTTCTTCTTCTCTTCTTCTTCTTCTCTAAGTTATTGTTTTTCTCCCTAACTCTAACTACGTGCTAGATATCTAACGTATATAAGATATAATATATATTAATTATATAATATAATACTAACTTAACTGACATCAGTTATAATTTTTTTGAAATTAAAAGCCATAAGGCTTGTTTGGTTAACTAACTAAAAATAACCCATTAATCCTTATGCCTTGTTTGGTAAAACACAATTAGATAAAAGGCTTAATAAGCATTAGGCCTTGTTTGGCAAAACTGAATTAAACTCCCTTAATTTATTTTAGTAATTCCTTTATAGCAAGGTTATTTGTCACACTTCTATTTAATTAAATAATCAATTTAATCAATTCAAATACTATTCTAATGAATTACTTTAACACATAAATTATTATCACAAAACAATAATTTCTTTATAATTATAATTTTATTCAACCAACTAACACTTTATTTTAATCACAAATTCTAATTAAAATATTATAATTCATTTAATCATTATTAGCTCTCTAACTTACTTATTAAATTACATTAGTATATAATCTCGATAGCAATTAATTTTATTAGCTCCTTAATTATTTATTCAACAAATAATTAACTAAACCACATCAACTCAAATTGCCATTAAATACTTATATAATTTAATAAATATTTAATATTACAAATAAATATTTAATATTTATTATTTAATTATTTATTCAACAAATACTTAACTAAACCACATTCAACAATAATTTATTCAACAATAAACATATCCATTAAATACTTATATAAATCAATAATTATTTAATATTACATTTTAAAATTCTGGAATGTTACAGTTCTAGTTATTTGAAAGTGAGAACTAAAGTCGAACATTGAAATTGGGGGTGAGAATTTCAAAGACCTTTGAGGCGCGAAGTTCTAGGCTTTTTGGGTGTTGTGGTATAGAACCCAACCACAAAGAACAAAATAACTAAATTCTGGACTAATTACTACTGCCAACATATAAATTAAGACGTAAAACTTATATAGATTACTTATAAATATTTACTTATCATACATATACCAATTTAAAGAAATTAAACAATAATTTAAATCTTTGAAACCATAGTTTAAAGCCCAACTCCATTGTTGACGTTGTTTTACAAGGTTTAAGACTGTAAACCACAATTATCCAACGAATTCATTCCTTTGAACTACGTTCTCATTAAGTTCTTACCTAATTAACATAAATAAGGTTCAATTTCACAATTAGCATACAATCAATTACCAATTTTGTTATCCTATAAAACATGTTCATGCATATATTTTTACTGTAAAAACTATTTTCTTTCTTTTTGATTGTAATTCACATAATCACATACATGTATGTCTTCTTCATACAATCACCTATATGTATATATAGGATATTTATACTATTACAACTTCATAATTTCATACTCAACTATAATATATGAATTACAGAACTTTATACTATAAAACACAGTGAATTTCAAGAACACGGACTTTAAGCATTATACTGTAAAACATATATACGTGTAAAGATTATGCAAAATACCTTTTAATTGCTTAGATAATCTTTGCTAACACCATTGTAATTCGTTTGAAACTTCAAGAATTCTCTCTCAATCCTCTCACAAATACTCTGTAACTTTCTTATCTCAAAACATTTTCTTTTCTGAGATAACTTCTCTTTTTTCCTTCCTCAGGCTTAAGCTAAATTCAATATATGTAAAATCAAATAAAACTAAAACCCAAACGTACGAAACTGCCATATAGTTAATATAATAATAATTACATGTCAGTTATAACATATTTATTATATATTATTTATTTTATTTATATTATTATAATTCAAAATTCAAAAGAAATCCACAAGCCATAAGGCTCTATTTGGCAAAAATCTTTAAAATTAAAGAATTAATATCCTTAAACCTTGTTTGGGTAAAACGAAATTAAACTACTTTAATTTATTTTAATAACTCCTTATAATATAGTTATTTGTCACAATTTATTTAATTAAGTTTTTATACTTAATTTAATTAATACCAAAACAATTTATTAGATAAATTATTTAATCATTATACATTCTCTAACTCAATAATTAAATTAAATTAGACACTTATCTCATAATAATTAATTTCCTTAACTCATTAATTATTTAACAAATAATTAACTAAATCAAATCGATTAAATAAATATTTATTCAACGATAAATACATCCATTAAATATTTATATAATTCAATAAATATTTAAATATTATAAATAAAAACTTGGATTGTCACACCTAACCTTAGATCTTTGAAGCTATATCAAAAGTTATGATTTAGTGTTTATATATATGATATAACATGTTAATAAGTGATCTGGGTTGCTAAAACACGAATCCATAATGTTTAAATATATAAAAATGAAGATTTGAAAAAGCAGTCAAGAACCCTAAAATCGTGTCTGACAACCGAATGACATGCCTCTTAGTTCCGAATTTGTTAGTTGTTTGAGTTGTTTGATGTGTTCTAGTTGTAATATCTTATGAGCTTAGTGATCTAAAAGTGAAAACATGATCAAAGGATGTATAGATTGCAAGATATTAATGGTCAAAAGCCGTTAATCGATCATGTTTTCAATTTTTGGAAAACCCAGAACTTCAAGAACAGCGTCTGACAAGATATTTCGAGACTTTAATCTTCACTCTGACAAGTGTATGGATCATATAAGTATAACATATTTGAACCCTGTCATGTGGACTACAAACCCATAATAATAGATCATTCAGTACATCAATATGATGAGAGATATTATGGATCAAAAGTAGATTCCCGAAATTGATAACCCTGATTTCTGGGTAACCTAGAAAGTTGTAAAGCCATGTCAGACATCCAGTTTGATCAATCTAAATTTCGATCCTCTGATGTTGTTATGAACCTTTGGATGTTGTATTGTTGTAGTATGACATGTATACTATATAATGCTTACATTATAACACTCATCTAATACATAGGATCCAAGATATCAGGTGTTGAAATAGGGGGTATGACACTGATAGAGTTTCTAGGTTACTCAGAAACTCAAGATAATGCCTTGAGGGGTATCTTGACCATCTATAACTCGCTTATGTGATGCAATTAGATCACCCAATTGTTTTATATCCATAGTACTACATCAGTACTACACCCTTGAACCACTTTCATGATTAAAAACATAACCAGTTGCGAATTAAAGTCGGTCAAACCAATCACCTAAGCATTGACTTTCATGTTTTTCAACGATAATTTGGTTTAAAATTAATAAAATAAATATAATAAATAGAAATAAATACTAAGCGATTATTATAAATTAATAATTAATTTCTAAAATACATTTTAAATTATAATAAGTAATTTAAAATATTTTTGACATAAAATTTCATTAAAATTTAATTTATTTAAATATTAATAATAATGAAATTATTTAATATTGCTATTAAATAAATTAGTAAAATGATAATAAATCATTTTAAATAATATTATCAATAATAATAAATTATTTAATAATAATATTGATGATTAATAATTATTATGAATGATTAATAATTATATTAATGATTTGTAAAAATTATTTTAATTGATAATAAATTAGATAATAATAATAAATCATTTTAAATAAAATAAAATTATTTAGAAATGAAACTAATGATTTAAAAATCATTATCAATAATAGTAAATTATTTGAAAATCATATTGATGGTTTAAAAATTATTGTGAGTGATTATTAATTACCTAAAAATAATATTAATGATTTTAAAATCATTTTGATTAACATTAAATTAGTTAAAATTAATATTAATCATTGATAAATTGTTTTAACCTTCTAGAAAATATTATAAATAATATTTAAACTCTCAAACAAAGTTTACTTGAAAAGTAATTCGATAAATTATTTGATCAAGCTATAAAACAACGAATAGACATCGAATACAACCCAGACACTAATAAATTGATTAGATATCAGCTGTTATTGGTTCTAATTACTACAATGAACATACTTAGGTTGTGTAGATAGTTACGAATATTATAAATTAGTTGATCATCGGGCAGGCAAGTTTTTCCTAACTCAACCTTGAGTTACTATTTTTCAAGTCTATTAGTGGATAATTATTGTTGATTATTCTACATCTACGATTAATACGGAATATTCGCATAAATTGCAAGTCTTTTGTAAGACCCCAACTTTTATGAATAAAGATGAATTTTTTATAAATATCATTTTAGAATATTATGGAATGAATTTGATATAATGTTATAGTTGTAGGTAATATTTATAAATTTTGCAAATTTTGCAAGTTGTTATATAATATTCGATTGGTCGGGGAATATTCGTTTTAACATGGAATATTCGTACAACGGCACAATCATTGGTGGACCCCACAACGGAATTATTGTCGGATTGAGAAAATGACAAAAATACTTTATGAAAATAACTACGGAAGTTTTACTGTTAGCATTGAAACACACCGGTGTTAAAAAAATACGATGTCTGGCGTAGTTACAAAGAAGAGTTACGGTTTTGATTATTGATGCTTACGTGAGAAATCACTCAATTTTGTTCAATTATTGCTATATTAATTGCTGCATAGTATCTCACGTTATTTGATTCAATTATTGTCAATATTTTATATATTATTAAATCAATAATTGAGACAAAGTTATTAATATTATTATTTGCAATATTAACGATGTCAGAAGTTACATCGATGAGAGGTTTGGTCACCTAATTGCTTGCCTGATAGGGAGAAATTCTTATTGGAAAGCTCCCTCTTTCCTGGGAACGATCTGGTCGATTAATATTGTGAATTATAATAATGATGATAAATGTTGTTAAAAATATTGAGGGGATTTTATGAAGTATTTGATGTAAATTTTACTTATTATTTGGACCCCCCACTTTCCCATATCTCAGTTTTCGTTTTATATATATATGAATACATATATATATAAGTATTATATATATATATAATATTATTAATGGAAGGTGGGGGGGGGGGAAATAAGGGTGGACGGGAGGAGTATTATTATGTATATTATATTATATATATATATATATGTAAGTTTGAAAAAATGGGCAGAGGGAGTACAATTATTATCATTATATATATATATATATGTATATATATGTAAAGCTTAGTTGTCAAATGAGGCAGGAAGGAAAATTTGATCACGAAAGAGTATTTCGTGAAAATTTTGGCACATGCTATATATATATATATATATATATTTAATATAATATATATATATATATAATATATATTTTATTTAAAGGTTTTTCGTTTTATTAGAATATTTTATTAAATCAATATGGACCGTCCGATTAAAGTAAATCAATCTAGACCGTTCATTAATTAGTTACTATGCAGTCCATTCTTCTATAAATAAAAGTTCATTCCTTCACTATTTTCTTACAAATTCACTGAAACTCTAGAGAGAGAAATTATAGAGAGAAATAAGAAAAATATTATGCTACTTTCCTACTCTTATATTCAGTTTCTTTTACGGTAAGGGGTATTATTTCTTTTGTATTCATAAAGAGAACTTCTGTTATTTCATTCTTTATTATTTTGCTGGAATAATATGTATACGCGGACTACCCTATACTTGGTGACATTCTTCTATTATTCCTTCTTTATTATTATTACATTAGAATATCACATGCATGCGTTCTGCACGGGACTCGGGTTAAAATCTTTATTATTATTCTGTTGGAACATCCTATTGGTGTGAATTTCGCCTGACCTGGTTCCATTACTTATTAATCTGTTGGAATAACCTGTCTATACAAAGTGCCGCATGCATGGTGATTTCTTTTGTTATTCCATTCGTTATTATACTCAGTTGGTTAAAGTTTTGACTTCTATACTCCATGAAATTAGTGGAATATCCTTGATATTTGCGCTTCATCCAGTATCTTTTCATGGAAATATTCTTCTGAACATTCTTGAATTTTACTCTACAAAGCATTATCATGTTGACAATTTGGACGTTACTGATTCATGGATAAATTAATTCTTGAACTTATTTTATTGAATTCTTATATCATTGTCATCATCCTCATGTTTATATTATGTTGAAAGTCATCTGTAGCCTGTAGTGCATAGATGGACTTGGTATGATTATGACCAGGGATTATTTGGTATAATCATGACCCTAATATTACAAATGATGTGGGAAAAATCCTCATTGGCCCGTAGTGCATTGATGGATAGTTCTTGACATGATCATGACCATTAATGAATACACAAATATTCTTGGCCCGTGGTGCATGGATAATTGTGGTCGTGATACTAAAGAATATCCTTGGCCGTAGTGCAGGGGTGATTCGATGATGTTGATTATTTATTAAGCTGAGTCACAGCGATAAAAGTCATGAAAAACCTTTTAAATCATAGAAGATAATAGATTTTATTCTCTACTTGACTCTTCTAATGGATTGCTTGTTCCGATGTAGTTAAACTTGATGTTTATTATATTTTATCAGTTTAACACTGTTGAAGGCTAATGATAATATATTCTGCATTATCTTAGTCATAATATTTCTTGCTGGGTTAGTTGAGCTCACCCTTTCTTTCCTTTATTCTCTTTGAAATGAGAATATAAATTTGGGACGAGTCGGGGAACAGTGATGGACCGGATGGTAGTATTAGTAGTTCTCACTATTACATTAAATAGTGTGACAATAAATGTAATGAGGACCCCATTGAGTTTGTATATTGTCTAGATGACAATATTTGTATTAAAACTCACAAACATATGTTTAGTCGTATTTTACTTAATTGTTGTATAATTAAGTTGTATTTGAATTTTGTACCATGTATTTGGCGACTCAAGATGGGTGATATATACATTTTGGGGGCATCATAGTTGGTATCAAAGCTCGTGGATATGATCCTGGCTAAGATGTGAGAATAGAACTAGGAGGGGGAGAGAAGGGAATTCCTTCGCTAGTATGACCTACCTAAGTTTTTTTTGGTATTTAATTGGTCGGTCAGAATATAGGGATAATTTGTTACATGTCAATTAACTTTTGTTTTGTGGAAGTATCTGAAAATGACATCCGAGAATGTTGAGAATAACAATGGAGCACAGGCGACAGTTGATTCACCACATATCAATAATCAGGATAATGTGCATCAGGAAGGCGACAATCCTTAGGCAAACAACAACACTGACCAAATGATGAATGATGGAATGTTCAGAGGCTTTATGAAATTCATGCAACAGCAGGCGAGAGCGGCTCCTGTCCAAAATATAGGTGGAAACACTAGAAACTCTCGGACGCTCACCGCTAAACAGTTCAAGGAGCTGGGACCACCAGAGTTTATTGGAGAGCCAAAACCACTTAAAGCGGAAGCATGGATAAAGCAGATCACCAAGATATTTGATGTCTTGGGATGCTCTGAGGAGCAAAAGGTTCTTTTGCCTTTTTTATGTTGAGGAGAGGCTGATTACTGGTGGGAATCGGTAAAGCGTACTCAACCTGCCGCACTGAAAATGTCTTGGGAGAAGTTTCAAGAACTATTTAACGACAAGTACTTTCCCGAAAGTATTAGTCACATGAAGTAAGTAGGTGGAGTTCATCAAGTTGGAACAGAATAATATGACCGTGTCGCGGTACGAAGCAAAGTT
Organism: Panax quinquefolius; assembly: GCA_020205615.1. Taxonomy (NCBI): domain Eukaryota; kingdom Viridiplantae; phylum Streptophyta; class Magnoliopsida; order Apiales; family Araliaceae; genus Panax; species Panax quinquefolius. Next base: position 33,987 of record JAINUW010000235.1, read on the forward strand.
TGCCGAGTTGTCCCGGTTTGCGTCCCACTTGGTGGATAATAAAGAGAGAATGACGCGGATGTTTTTAAGAGGTTTGAAGCCGGAGATACGTTAACATGTTATTTCTCATAAACTGTGTTTGTATTGAGATGTTGTAAATAGGGTTCAGTTAGTGGAGCGCGATAATGAGTCAATGCAACCAAAAGAGACCAGCCGGCAAAATGATAACACCAGTGAGAGAAGTCATCGAAGCAGTGACAACAAGCTTGGAGGGAATCAACAGGCCAGAAATGGTAACCACTTCGGTGATAATCAGGGCCAAAACAATAAGATTAGACATTTCAAGAAGAGGAGATTCAACAATGATGGAAGGACGTCAGCACCAGCACCCGTTGTTAAGTAAGGAGAACGACCACCTATCATATGCTTCTTCAAATGCGAGAGGGAGGGACACATCGGTCCAAGCGCGCGATGCCATCCAAAGCATGTTATAATTATGGAAGAGAAGGTCACTTAGCCCGATTTTGTCATTCACCGAAGACAAGTTTAGCTAGGATGGAGGCTCCAAAGGCCGTCCTAGAAAAGTCAAAGACGGTAGTGCAAGGGAGAGCGTTTGTTGTGACCTCCCAGAAAGCAAGGAACCCAAATGAGGTCATCACGGGTAAGCTTATCATAAACTCTAGCGAAGTCTATACTTTATTTGATATCAGTTCTACCCATTCTTTTATTTCTCCTACTTGCGCTCAACGATTAAATTTGACTCCGGAGAAATTAGACTTTGACTTATCTGTGGAAACTCCATTAGGAGAAACCTTCATTACATCCACTGTTTATAAGTCTTGTTTGGTTCAAATAGGTACCCTCATATTACATGTCGATCTTATTTCATTGAAAATACTTGCATTTGAAGTGATTCTAGGGATTGATTGGTTAACTACTCATCATGCAAAACTTGATTATTTTCGTAAGGTTGTTAGCTTTCATATTCCTAATCAACCTATTATGCGAATTCAAGCGACCAAACCATTAAAATCAATCACGGTCATCTCAAGTCATAAAGTTATTCGTTTATTGAAAAATGGATGTCAAGCTTTCTTAGCTCATGTCACGGATCTAAACAAAAATACGTCAGTTTTGAATGATATTTCTATTGTTAATAAATTCCCTGACGTATTCCCTAAAGAACTTCATGGCCTACCCTCAGAGCGTGAAATTGAATTTTGAATCTACCTTGAACCCGGTACAAAACACATTTCCAAAGCCCCATATCGAATAGCTCCTATTGAACTTCAGGAGTTAAAGACCCAACTGCAGGAATTGTTAGACATTGGTTTTATTCATCCTAGTACTTCTCCATGGGGTGCCCCTGTTCTATTCGTGAAGAAGAAAGATGGGAGTATGCGACTTTTTATTGATTATCGGGAGTTGAATCATGTCGCCATCAAAAATAGGTACCCATTGCCACGTATTGATGACCTGTTTGACCAGTTGCAAGGAGCCAAATTCTTTTTAAAGATTGATCTTCGTTTCGGATATCACCAATTGAAGATTAGAATAGATGACATTCCAAAGACGGCTTTCAGAACTCGGTACAGGTATTATGAATTCCTAGTCATGTCCTTTGGATTGACTAATGCTTCTGCTGCCTTCATGGATATGATGAACCGAGTATTCAAGGAATATTTGGATCACTTTGTGGTCGTCTTTATTGATGACATCCTTATTTATTCCAAAAGCCGTGAAGATCATGAGCAACACTTGAGGCTGACACTCCAAAAGCTTCGTGAATACAAGCTTTATGCCAAGTTGAAGAAATGCTAGTTCTGGCTTGAGGAAGTAGCATTCCTTGGGCACGTAGTATCAAGTCATGGAATATCTGTTGACCCGATAAAGATTGAAGCTATTCAAAGCTGGGAGCAACCTAAATCGTTGACCAAAAGCACGTAGCTTTTTTCGGTTTTAGTGGTTATTATCGTAGATTCGTGGAAGGATTTTCTCGAATCGCTACTCCATTAACTTAGCTAACTCAGAAAGATACAAAGTTTGGTTGGAGCGAAGAATGTGAGAAGAGTTTTCAAGAACTCAAAAGGAGACTCATTTCAGCACCTGTTCTGACAATACCATCTAGCTCGGAGGGATTTGTCATCTACAGTGATGCTTCGGGCATATGGTTAGGATGTGTTCTCATGCAACATGGGAAAGTCATAGCCTATGCCTCGCGATAACTCAAAGAATATGAGAGGAATTATCCTACTCATGATCTAGAGTTGGCAGCTGTTGTCTTTGCACTTAAAATTTGGAGGCATTACTTATATGGGGAGAAAGTGGAGATCTTTACGGATCATAAAAGCCTCAAATATTTCTTCACTCAAAAGGAACTCAATATACGACAACGACGTTGGCTTGAACTATTGAAAGATTATGATCATACCATCTAATACCATCCTGGAAAAGCGAACGTGGTAGTTGACGCATTAAGTAGAAGATCATATGCAAGTACGAGTGCGATATTATCAATGCAAAGGCCCATTTTGTGTGACTTGCAAAGGATGGAGATAGAGTTAAAGACTTTAGGGACCCATGTGATGATGGCGAATATATGAGTAGAACCGACTTTAATTGATAAAGTTAAAATTTGCTCAAGCTCTACGGACACTGGAGCTGATGCGTATGAGGAAAAAAGTGCAAGAAGGTGCTATCTTAGGAAGCAAGAATCGATGAAGAAGGAATACTTGAGTCAACTCCGGACTTTGTGTTCTAACGATACGATTTAAAGTATAAAATCATGATGGAGGTGCACAACACACACGTTTGCAATCTATCTTGGGAGTACCAAAATGTATCATGATATTAAATACATACATTTTGGTGGAGTAATATGAAGAGAGAGATAGCGTTGTTTATCTCAAGGTGTCTAACTTGTCAACGAGTTAAAGCGGAGCATCAAGTACCAAAAGGTCCATTGCAACCACTTAAAATTCCAGAATGGAAGTGGGAGCACATTACCATGGATTTCATTACTGGTCTTCCTAAGCTTTCTCAAGGTATAGATGCAATTTGGGTCATTGTTGATAGATTGACAAAGTCTGCTCATTTCTTAACGATACGAGAAACTTATACACTTGAACGTCTTGCTCGTATGTATATAAACGAGATTGTAAGAGGCGCATGGTATGCTTAGGAATCCATAGTTTCTGATCGAGACCCAAGATTCACTTCACGATTTTGGGTTAGTTTGCAAATAGCTATGGGCACAGACTTACGATTTAGCTCGGCATATCATCCTCAGACGGACGGACAATCAGAGAGGACTATTCAAACTCTGAAAGATTTATTAAGACTCTGTGTTCTTGACTTCAAGGGAAGTTGGGATAAGTTCTTACCATTGGTGGAGTTTTCCTATAATAACAGTTATCAAGCAAGTATTAGCATGGAAGAAAGTGTCGTTCTCCATTTGAGGCGTTGTATGGAAGAAAGTGTCGTTCTCCAGTATACTGGGATAAGGTAGGTGAAGCAACGTTGTTGGGACCGGAGTTGGTACGTATGACTACGGAAAAGATTCAAACAATCCGACAACGTATAAAAACCTCACAAGATTGACAAAAGAGTTATACTGATCTTCATTGAAAGGACGTGGAATTCGATATAGGAGATCATGTGTTGTTACGTGTTGCCCTATTGAAAGGAGTTATGAGATTTGGAAAGATAGGAAAGCTCAATCCTCGATTTATCGGCCCATTTTTAATCCTCGATCGAGTAGGAACTGTGGCCTATAGACTCGCTTTACCACCAAGTATGTCTCGTGTTCATAACATTTTTCACATATCCATGTTACGTAAATATGTGAAAGACCCAAACCACATTATTGAGTTAGAAACGAATGAAATAGCGGAAGATTTGACGTATGAAGAGGTTCCTATTCAAATCTTGGATAAGAAGGAACATATTCTACGCTCCAAGGTTATACCTCAAGTCAAAGTTTTGTGGAGAAACCACGATGTTGAGGAAATGACTTGGGAGTTAGAATCTGAAATGAAATCAAAGTATCCTTACCTCTTCGACATACCAGGTACGTACCCTAATTTCGAGGGCAAAATTTTATATGAAGTGGAGGTTGTAAGACCCCAACTTTTATGAATAAAGATGAATTTTCTATAAATATCATTTTGAATATTATGGAAATGAATTTGATATAATGTTATAGTTGTGAGTAATATTTATAAAATTTGCAAAGTACGCAAGTTGTTATATAATATTCGAATGGTCGAGGAAAATTCGTTTTAACAGGGAATATCCGTACAACGACACAATCATTGGTGGACCCCACAACAGAATTATTGTCGGATTGAGTAAACGACAAAAATATTTTATGAAAATAACGGCGGAAGTTTTAGCGTTAACTGTTGAAACACCCGGTGTTAAAAGTACTGATGAATGGCGTAGTTGCCACACGAGTAGTACTACGATTTTGATTATTGATGCTTACGTGAGAAGTCACTCAATTTTGTTTAATTATTGCTATATTAATTGCTGCATAGTATCTCACGTTATTTGATTCAATTATTGTCAATATTTTATATATTATTAAATCAATATTTGAGATGACAAAGTTATTAATATTATTATTTGCAATATTAACGATGTCAGAAGTTTTGTCGAGGAGAGGTTTGGTCACCTAATCATTGGCATGATAGGGAGAAATCGTTATTGGAAAGCCCCCTCTTTTCTGGAAATGACCTGGTCGATTAATATTGTGAATTATAATAATGATGATAAATGTTGTTAAAAATATTGAGGGGATTTTATGAAGTATTTGATGTAAATTTTACTTATTATTTGGACCCCCCACTTTCCCATATCTCAGTTTTCGTTTTATATATATATGAATACATATATATATATATAAGTATTATATATATATATATAACATTGTTAATGGAAGGTGGGGGGGGGGGGAATAAGGGTGGACGGGAGGAATATTATTATGTATATTATATATATATATATATATATGTAAGTTTGAAAAATGGGAGGAGGAGTACAATTATTATATCTATATATATATATATATATATATATATATATATGTGTGTGTGTGTGTGTGTGTGTGTGTGTGTGTGTGTGTGTGTGTGTAAAGCTTAGTTGACAAATGAGGCAGGAAGGAAAATTTGATCAAGGAAGAGTATTTCATGAAAATTTTGGCACATGCTATATATATATATATATATATTTATATATATATATATATAATATATTTTATTTAAAGGTTTTTGTTTTATTAGAATATTTTATTAAATCAATTTGGACCGTCCGATTAAAGTAAATCAATCTAGATCGTTCATTAATTAGTTACTATGCAGTCCATTCTTCAATAAATAGAAGCTCATTCCTTCATTATTTTCTTACGTATTCACTGAAACTCTAGAGAGAGAAATTATGGAGAGAAATAAGAAAAGTATTTTGCTACTTCCCTACTATTATATTTAGTTTCTTTTACAGTAAGGGGTATTATTTCTTTTATATTCATGAAGAGAACTTATGTTATTTCATTCTTTATTATTCTGTTGGAATAACCAGTATACGCGGACTACCCTATACTTGGTGACTTTCTTCTATTATTCCGTCTTTATTATTATTCTGTTGGAATATCCTGTTTGTGCGTTTTCTGTGGTTTTTGATTAAAATCGCTTTTATTATTATTACATTGGAACATCCTGTTGGTGCTAATTCACTTTGACACGGTTCCATTTCTTATTAATCATTGGAATAACATGTACATCTTGGAAAGTACCGCATGCATGGTGATTTCTTTTGTTATTCCATTCGTTATTATACTCAGTTGGTTAAAGTTTTGACTTCTATACTCCATGAAATTAGTGGAATATCCTTGATATTTGCACTTCATCCAGTATCTTTTCATGGAAATATTCTTCTGAGCATTCTTGAATTTTACTCTACAAAGCAGTATCCTGTTGACAATTTAGACGTTATTGATTCATGGATAAATTAATTCTTGAACTTGTTTTATTGAATCGTATATCATTGTCATCATCCTCATGTTTATATTATGTTGAAAGTCAACTGTGGCCTGTAGTGCATAGATGGACTTGGTATGATTATGACCAGGGATTATTTGGTGTAATCATGACCGTAATGTTACAAATGATGTGGAAAAAATCCTCATTGGCCCGTAGTGCATTGATGGATAGTTGTTGGCATGATCATGACCGTTAATGAATACACAAATATTCTTGGCTCGTGGTGCATGGATAATTATGGTTGTGATACTACAGAATATCCTTGGTCGTAGTGCAGGGGTGATTCGATGATGTGGATTATTTATTAAGCTGAGTCACAGCGATAAAAGTCTTGATAAACCTTTTAAATCATAGAAGATAGTTGATTTTATTCTCTACTTGACTCTTCTAATGGATTGCTTGTTCCGCTGCAGTTAAACTTGATGTTTGTTATATTTTATCAGTTTAACACTGTTGAAGGCTAATGATAATTTATTCTGCATTATCTTAGTCATAATATTTCTTGCTGGGCTAATTGAGCTCACCCTTTCTTTCACTTTTCTCTTCAGGAAATGAGAATATAGCTGGGACGAGTCGGGGAACGGAGTGATGGACTAGATGATAGTATTAGTAGTCCTCACTATTCTGTTAAATAGTGTGACAATAAATGTAATGAGGACCCCATTGAGTTTGTATATTGTCTAGATGACAATATTTGTATTAAAACTCACAACATATGTTTAGTCGTATTTTACAAGACTGTTGAATAATTAAGTTGTATTTGAATTTTGTACCATGTATTTGGCGACTCAAGATGGGTGATGTATACCTGTTTTGTGGGCGTCACATCTTCTGCACTTTGTGCAAACTATATAATTCCAATCCAAGTGTTCTAACTTTATTCCGGTGTTTGTTAAATACAATGTTCATGATTTTTGTTGTTAAAAGGTTATTATTTATTGTTCAAACATAACCAAGAAATATGAGTTGTTTATGTAAAAATGTGTTTGATTTGATATCAAAGCATAGACTTGTGAGAAACCAATGGTGTTTGGTACTGATATATATACTGACACTATTACAACTGAAAGTAATAGGCTGGCCGGGGGTTTTGTAGCGGCATTTATAGCATTGACCTGACATTATTTAGATATGATGCTATGCATACTCCTAGTTTGTTTGGTTGAGCGGATCAACCCGAAATTTTAAGTTTACAAGACTGACATAAATTCGTAATGGGTGGGGTTTGGCTGACAAACCTCAGTATATATATATGGAAAAAAACTCTAAACTTTATGTTCAATCAATCCAGATTTGGTGTGTGTATAACCTTACTTATTGTTCAAAATTTTTTGAGCTTTCTGTAGCTCATCCTTGCAAATATTTTGCATTTACAGATAGAAAGAATGTATTCCAGCGGTTCTGGTATTTGTGGATAGAAAGGCTTAAGATATGGATATCATGTTGAGGACTTTAATGTACTAGTTAACGACATTTAGAATCAATCTAATAGTATATTATTTCTATATTGTATTATTAATTTCAGTGTTAAGTTTTCATTCTATTGAAATTAGAAAAGAGTACAGTATCTATATAAACTATACATCTGAATGATAGTGTTAATAGACATCGGGCTTCTCTGATGCACTGAGACAGTACTTCTCAGTTCCACGAACTCTACCATTAATACTATGGAGGTCAGATTGATAGGAATTATTGATTTGATAGAAATATATGTAAGATACTAAACCTGTACATCCAAGTGAGGGTACTCAATTAAAATAATTGTTCTGACGAGAACTACTAGTTGCTATGAGTACTGTGAATCTTGGATTTATGGGAATTATTATCTTATGGAAGATTTACGTGAGCACCAAATCTACTACAAGAAATATAGAGAATTTGGGGGCGTCACAATTTGGTATTAGAGTAGTAGGTTATAGATCTAGGGTATGAATAATTTAAGATATGACCTGAGAGAACGTGGTAAAGGCAATAAGGAGATAAACTTAGAGATAGTATTAAGGAATGAGTTTAGATACTCATTGCAGGGAAGTATTCTGGAAATGTTAGGAATGCCTAGAATAGACAAAGAAAAGTTGTAAGAAATGAGGAGATTGTGGAGACAAAATGTTTTGAAACATATATAGACAATTAAGGTTGTAAGAAATGAGATGGTGATGGATCTAGGAAGTGACTTGGAAGGGTGAGAGTTGAAGTTGGATGTGGCAAGAGGTTTACAACCTATTGTGAAGGAAATTAGAGACTTAGTATTAGGAAGAGAGCAATAATAAAGAGATAAACTAAAGTTAAGTTTGTCAGAGATGAATTAAAGAAATTCATCAGCCGAAGTTGGAGAAAAGTAAAAATAGATTGCTTACATAAGTTAGTGATATCAAAGAAATATTTCGGTAAGTGAATGAGTTAAGTATATTCATTTAATTAGTGAAAAAGTGTGTGATAATACTTGAACTATAATAGACTACAGCGAGGGAGAATGATCTAAAGTATAGAATAGAAGTAGTTTACAAAATATTTGAAGCTATAAAAGGCAAACATGTGGTAGATTTAGAAAGTGCTCATGAAGAGTATCGAAGTTGGAGTTAAGTGAAGAGGGAGATTAAAGTTTCTATGAGACTCATATAGAGTTAGAAGGAGGGACAACAAAAGAAGAAGTAAAAGAAGTTGGACTAACATTAAAAGAGAAGAAATAGTATAGATTTTAAATAATTGCTAGAAAAATCGTGGATATCCGCAAGAGGGATGATTTATAGTATCAAGGTTAAGTTATGAGAAGGGAATGAAAGCAATGGAGGTTAGGGAAACAGAGGGCAATAGAGGAGATGTAGTATGTTATAGTATGGGATTTCTAGTGTAAGAATTTGTTGGGGGGAAAAACTAGTGAATATATATAAATAATTAGTCGGTCAATTATGTTCTTGAAATATATAGAATATAATTGAATAAATACACCTTGTTTGCCAAATTAAATTGATTATCATGCTTATATTAAGTTATTTGCTATTTTTAGATAAATGGCATCACAAGGGAAATCACCAACAGAGATTGATAGGAAACAGTTAGAGACAGATCCAGCTCAACAGTTGGTAAACGTGTTACTAGGTGCTTCACGATGGAGGTCAGGGAATCCACCAGAAATCGAACCCAATACTTTAAGGTTAACCTTAGACTTTAAATTAGCGGGACCATCAGAATTGAAAGGGACTGATGAATCAAGAAATGAAGCAATAAGACAGTGTCAAAAGAAGAGAGACCGTAAAAAGAAAAGGGATGTCACTTTTCCAAATAACTCTGAGAAAGAGGGAAATAGTAGCATTAGTCAAAGGAGTGAAGGTTATCTTATTTGTGGGAAGAAGCACGGAGGGATGTGTATGTTAGTTCCATGTAGGCACACAATAGATCTAAAAGGGGGCGGGGTTGAAAAGATCCTTTTTAATTTCAAATACTTTTCTCATTTATTTTGTATTGCTAATGATTTAGCATATGACAAACATAAGAATCTTTTCAAGCACAGTAGAATAAGTAAAAGATCCCCTTCATTGATATATTCATTAACATAAGTACATTGTTCTTAGAGTTAGTTCAGTGGTAAGCAGTTAATACATACATAGCAGTTATAATAGTTATGTGTATAATGTAAATGATATAAAGTAAAAGACACAAGGGATTTTAAGTGGTTCAGAGACTCAAGCTCCTAATCCACTCTTCTGCTTTCAACTAGCAGGATTTCCACTAATGAAGGGCAACACCCTGAATCACTAAGATTCCTTCAAGGCCAACAGCCTTGGAATATTAGTTCACTAATAACTCTTCAAGGCTAGCAGCCTTGGAACTTCTCTAGTTCCCTAGGAACTCTTCAAGCCTAGTAGGCTTGGAACTTCATTTAGTCCCTCCAGACAAGGACCCCTCAGACTTTGGCTTCTTATTCTTGTTGATGTTGTTATTGTTGACGTTGAGCTGCTAAGATGTCTTTAAGCTTGAACATCTTTTGTACTTAGCATCTTGGTGTGGTCCTTTTTATATTCTGCTTCGAGTCTGGACCACATCTTCTTTGGTGCAGTTGATCTTCATTCTGTTCTGCTCATCTTCATATGATGTCAGATGTGCACCATCACCATTTCCTGAACCCTTCTTGAGTTGTTGGCAGATAAGGTTCTGCACTTGCTCTAGTTCAACTTTAGGTTCATGGTGATTCGTAGAGTGGCTCTCTGAATCTTCTTTATGCTTAGCCACTCTTCTGAATGCTATCTTGTTGTCCTTCTCAGCTCTCAACGTAGCTGCCATCTTTAGTGGAATTCTCATCTTTGTTGAGTGAAGCTTTAGTCTCTTCAAGTCCTTCTTCAAAGCTGCTTAGCTTCTATCTTCGTAGTGTCACTATCACTGAGACTTGTTCTGTTAAGCTCAGGTGGAACTCGTAGAGTCAATAATAGCATTCCAACAACTCAACGATTCTGCAACATTATAATCATCAGCAACTCTTGATCTTTAAAGCTCTGTTGATTTATACTCCTTCCCAATCTTCCCATTGGTATATAGCCATTGAAAGATATTTGAATTGCTTCGTAGATCTCGAGTTATTTGGTGTAGACTGCAGATGTGACATGACATCCCCTTTATTGTTTTTTAACATTGTAGTCTACTGTTTCACCTACCCCGTCAGAGATGTCACTTTGATGTCTCGGGCAGGTAGTTAACTTTATTTCATCCTTTTGATTTCTAGATCAGAGGTTGTCCTTTTGCATCGATGCTCTCAATAAGCTCTGTTGGAATATCAATCTTTAGATTGAACCGTTGTTAATGCTTCAATCTCCAGTTGACCGTACTCTACAATTTTGATGCATACTTTCTAGGACCTGATCGTAGTGTCTTTGTTAAATGTTACTCATTGATAGGTAGAGACAACACTATGATCTTGAAGAGTGTTTATTTGATCTTCAATATAGAACACCTTTTCCTTCTCTTTGTGCAGTGCTTCAACACTTCTGTTTGCCTCGACTGCTCTCAAATACTAATGGCTTAACTCCTTGTTCTGGCCCCTTCTGAATAGAAAGACACTTTAGATTTGTGGCGTGTCCAGCTTGCTTTCTCTTTGTGATCTTCCGTTTAATTATGATCAATGGACTGACCCAATGCTTAATCACTTTTGCCTTGTTCTTCAAGAGGCTGACTAGTATCTTTGTGTACACTTCATCAGTTCCTTCTTTGTTTGGAAAACACTACAATCCTGGTTATTTCCAATATCGTTGTCTTCTGTTCACTTGACAGCTACTGCACTTGCTGACTTTTCTTAGTCAGTTACTTTGATTAAAGTCTTCTTCTGATCAACTTGTGGGAGACTTCAACTTGAATGGCTTCACAACTTAATCTGAATGATGATTGGGTTGGTGCTTAGATCTTATGTTAGCTTACATGCCATTCGTTGAGTGCTCTCTAGTTTCCTTAAGGTTGGATGCAACTTTGCAGCATGGACCAGAGGCTTTATACTTTGGATATTCTGGGAGTGCTCATTTGTTGAGAATCGTGTTTGCTCTACGATTCTGCCTTGGCGTTGTGAGCACATCTGTTGAGGACTTAGTTCTTCACTCTACGATTCAGCTTGGGTTGTACAGACACTACAACTCCGAGATTAGATCTTGACACTCTACAATTTCTATCGTTATGCTTGTTGTCTTCATCTGATCTTGCTCGACTACGATCTATGCCTCTGATATGATCAGTAGACTCTACGACTCCGAGTGTACTCTACGATTCTTGACATGGCTTCGGCAGATGCTCGGTCGGCTCGTAGATAGGCTGTCTCTATGATTCTAAACATGACTCCCTCAGTAGACTACGACTTTGAGAAAGTACTTCTCGACACACTACGATCCTTCCTCGTCTCTCCTAGCAGACTACGAACTCCGAGATCTACTATCTTGCAGACTACGATTTTGCCTTGATAGCTCTCGAGTTTTCCTTGACTCTCCTGGTAGACTACGACTTCTGGTGCAGTGCTCGAAGATCAGACAAGCATATCTATTACATCATGAGATCAACCTAACAAGCTTGATCTTTCTATATTTATAGTCCTTGTACATCTTTTCTTTTTAAGGACTTTACAAAGTAGATTTTTCTTATGTAGGATCAACCTAACACATTTGATCAATTCATTCAAAGTCATTGTACATATGTTCTTATTATCTATCAAACGACTTTACAACTTTTCTTAATGCAGGCATACTTGAATATTCATTCATGTATATCATAATTAAATCATATATAAATAGGAATATCATTCACATGCTTTTTCTTGACAATCTCCCCCTATTTATGACAAAAACAATAAGTGCATATACGTGTTATGAATGAATCTTATATACAGTGAGCAGCTGTATTTCTAAAAAAAATAATCATGAATGTAATTGATATGGAGTTTAATAGACTTTGACACTTTACATCCTAGATCCAGAACATACCTAACTAGTTAGAGATGTACCTCTTTGGCTCTATGTATGTTTCTAGGATGTTTGTTGATTAGTTACTTATATGCCTGATCTTCTTGCTCCTACTCCACCTGTGATGATAACTTTATTTCTTTGCGATGCTCCCCTTCAGACTCATGATCTTCTTCTTTATTTTGCTCCCCCTCAGACTCTGCATTCATATGATCATCATCTTTTGGCTCCCCCTCAGATGATGATTCATCTTCTGCAGCTACTTTCTTCTTCTTTGCCTTTCTCTTGGCCTTCTTATCTTTACTTCTCCTGCACTCCTTGCTCTTCCATGAATGCCTCTTTATATGCCTCTTTTTCCCCCTTTTTGTCATTAATCACTTGAGAAAGCTGCTCCAAGTTGGACATTAGTTGCTCCATTAGGTAAGATGAGTTACCAACCTCAATCCTGAGTTCTTGTTGGCTTAGCTCAAGTTGTAAGGAGAAAGACTGATTCAAGTTGTCAATCTTGTCAAAGAGGACTTGGATTTTCTCTTCATTAGCCTTCTGTGCTCGTAGAGCTTCTGCCTTTATTTCATTGATAGCCTTCAGATATATTTGATCTGTGACACCCCCAAATCTGGGTACTTCATTTCCACCGAATTAGGTGCTCACTTATCAAAAACTATTATATCTAACTACCCATATTCAAAGGATAAAGACATAATTTAAATAACTTAAACAATAATCTCTCCCATTAAAGGGTTACATTATAATCTCAAAACAAATCCCAGGTAATCTACCTTCAAATTATTACATCAGTTTGCGGAATACATTATAAAATAAAACAAATCTTAAACTTCAAACATTTAAATAAACTTTAAACAATTCTTCACCACTTAGACATCTTGCCCTTTCCCATGCAAGTAGATGGATCATCACCTCTTTCAACTTTAGCTGCATTGTTTAATTGCAAGAGTGAGCAAACAATTGCTCACTGATATAAAGATAGTATAATAACAACATGAGAGTGAACAACGAATACTGAATGATAGAGAACTTGTTCTACGAATCAAAATAGAAAACAAGTTCAAACTTTAATTATCTGAGGGTCTTATGACCACGAACTATGTCCACGGTGTTTAGGTATTATTACCTTAACCTCAACAGTCGTTAGACTGTACAAACTCTTCTTAACGTATTCGGGGGGATCAGCCCTTTGTGCCATGTATTGTGCACAAACATCTAAACGTTACACGTACAAAATCCCCTATGTTATGGTTGTTCCTCTCAGTTTGGATTTAGAATTTCCGCACTAAAGAAAGTTTAGTTTGGAACTAGCTTATCAATGTTTTCTAGAATTTTAGAACACTATTCGAATATAGATTAATTCAATCAATAAAGGTTTGTTTACTACTTGAAGATTTAATACGACGATAAAGCTTTGAACAAGTTTATCAAAGTCAAAGATTGAATAACAATAATATATAATTGAGTAAACATGGTATACATGCAAGGTGCTATAGAAGAGTTAAAACAATCTTCCTTGAACCAATGAATTAGAACAATATAAGCTTTGAATAATAATTGGGAATCTAAATCTTGATTAATGTAACGAATTAGGTTACATAAGCTTGAACAAACATACGCAAGATAGGTTAAGTTTGCTCATCTTCAGAAAGAATGTTAGGAACTTGCACAATAATAATTTAGGAATGGGAACTTGCATTCAATACGAAAAGAATGAAGTTAGAAAATTTTGCTCAATGTAAAGAGTTAAGATTTAAGAACTTACTCAATAATAACAAGGTAGAGTTAGAAAACTTGCCTTGATTGTAAGCTACACAAATGAAATAATCTCCAATTACCCTACACATATCATTGAAATTGCAACAACAATTAATTGTATGAATATTAGCTGTAGGGTTTAAACCATCATTTAGGTCATAACCCTAACCTAGCACCTAACCATTTAGGTTAACATACTTAACGCTTCTGAAATTACACATTGATCAACATAACTTAGTCGTTCAACTCTATCTTTCAAAAACATCTCATTTGGTTTCATTTTATAACTTATTTAAATAATTATTTCAAATCTTTGTACTTTGCATTTCAATACATTAACATCTGTTATTATAGTTTATAACATGTTTTAACATCATTAACATACACACTAGACTAACACAAGTCCGATATATGCGACCGCAAACAAAGAGACCCTCTTTGTCTCGGCCAGTGGTCAAATTGCATTATCTTACACTTAGGCTTGGGGACCGAGCGTAGGCTGCTGCTAAGTGTTCAGACAAACGCAAAGACGACAGTGAACAGTAGCCGTTTTTAGCCCAACAAACACAAATTTCACCCACCAAACACTGAAATTAACATCTACAATTGGTACAGACTAATACAAACATGATTGCTAACATTTACAACCAATTAACACAATTTATCATCAACTTTAACTAGTTTAATTTCTCAAAATTCATGTTTTCATATAAAACTCCATTTTTGAACTTCTTACACAAAAATCATCACTGACATCTCAAAACTTGACCAAAACACTTAATTCAAATTATGTTATGCTCGTATCTCAATGAACTACCATATGCAAGCTTCAATTTACAGTTTTATACGTAAATTGACCACTAAAATTGGTACTTTCTAAGGCCATAAAATATAGACATAAACACTGTTATTTTCATTTTCTTCCTACATCCAATTTCTTCACAATTTGATAACTGATACAACATGCATACAAGATGACAACAGATTCTACAACTTAATCCACACCATATACACAACATATGAGCCACAAACCCACAAAATCAATTTACAGAGAATAGAAAATCACAAGTCTATGAATTAGAATTAGCTATACCTTAATCTTTGATTGTATGCTACCAAAGGATAGTGACTAGGTTTAGTAATCCTCTCCCTCCTCTTGAAATCTCAGAGAATTCCCTCCTCAAAACCACTCACTTCTCTCACCCTCTGTGTTTTCTCTATTGTCTAGCCTTAGGGAAGAATAAGACGCGTAAAATATAAATTGACTCCCACTTCCCCACTAACGTTAGGTACAAAACAAACAAGTAGCGTCAGTTAAAAAAAACCAAAGGCCGCAAGGCCATGTTTGGCTAACCATCTATTTCCCAACCCAATTATTATTATATTATTTATATTACATAGTTTCCAATTATCACACATATAACCATTTTAATAATTTAGACTAATAATAATAAAAATTTTATTATCATTACACTTATAATTTAATAAATAATTATATATCCAATTTAGTTAATAAATTAGACACACCACTTTATTTATTTTATTTGTTTCCATTAAATTAAACAATTCATTTAATTTAATTATTTTCTTTAAATATTAAACAATTGATTTAATTTAATTATTTCTTAAATTAAATCATTCAATAAAATTATCATTATTCAATTTAATTACTAAATTAATTCACCATAATTATCAATTATTTATTTTCCTTAATAAATAAATTATTTAAAATATTTATTTAATTTAATAAATATTTAAATTAAATTATAAATTTCTCGATCGTTACATCCTTCCCTCAAAAGGATTTTGTCCCCAGAATCACAACTCAAAAAATTCATTCATTACATTCTTCCCTCCTTAACAAGATTATGTCCCCAGAATCCCTATACAAAATCAAGCAAACAATTGAGGATAATTCTTCATCATAATATTTTTAAGTTCCCACGTAGCTTCCTCAGCATTATGGTTCCTCCATATTACCTTAACAGAAGGTATCACCTTATTCCTCAGTACTTGTTCTTTTCTGTCAACAATTTGAACATGGACTTCTTCATATGTTAAGTCTTTCTCAAACTGTAAGGGCTCATATTCTATAACATGCCTATAATCAAGCTTATATGGTCTCAATACTGAGATGTGGAAAACATTATGGATATGCATTAACTCTGGAGGTAAGGCTACCTCGTACGCCACTTCGCCAACCCATCGAAGAACTTCGGAAGGACTTATAAACCTAGGGCTTAATTTCCCTTTCTTGCCAAATCGAATTTTCCCCTTCCAGGGAGATACTTTCATGAAAACATAACTACCAACATCGAATTCTCGATTTTGTGGGTGATGATCGGCATATTTCTTCTGTCTATCTTGTGCGGCTATCAATCTTGCTCGAATCACCTTGATGATTTCGACGATTTGTTGCCCCAATTCTAGACCCAATAGCTGATGTTCTCCTACCTCATCCCACCATAACGGAGTTTTGCATTTTCTACTGTATAACGCTTCGTAAGGCGGCATGTCAATACTCGCATGATAACTATTATTATATGAAAATTCAACCAGCGGTAAATGATCATCCCAATTTCCCTTGAAATCCATAACACATGCTCTGAGCATATCATCTAGTGTTTGGATTGTTCTCTCGCTTTGTCTGTCGGTTTGAGGATGGTATGATGTGCTCATTCTCAGCTGTGTTCCCAAACATTCTTTCAATCGTTTCCAGAAATTTGATGTGAAACGTGGATCTTTGACTAATACAATAGACACAGGTACACCATGTCTTGAAATTATTTCCTTCACGTACAGTTTTGATAACCGATCTAGGGTAAATTGAATCTTGATTGGTAAAAAGTGTGCCAACTTCGTCAATTGATCGACAATCACCCAAATAACATTGTAACCTTGTTGGGTCATTGGAAGACCTACCATAACATCCATTATGATATGCTCCCATTTCCATTCTGGTATCTCTAACGGTTGTAACAATCCGCTTGACCTTTGATGTTCAGCTTTAACTTTCTGACAAGTTAAGCATTTTGCCACACCCTCAGCCACATCCTTTTTCATATTCGGCCACCAAAAATGATGTCTAAGATCCTGGTACATTTTTTAACTCCCAAGGTGAATCGAATATCTTGAGTTGTGAGTTTAACTCAGAACTTCGTCTTTAACTTTTGGTACTAGCGGAACCCAAATTCCCCCTTCGAATCGAAGTAACCCTTCCGAATCTATTTTGAATTTATTTTCCTCACCTTCAGATATCTTCTGTTTTATCTTGTCGCAGTCTTCATCTTGAAGTTGTGCATTCTTCACTTTATCTACCAATGTTGAACTGTTTCCCACCTGGAACAACTTTTCATCGGTTTTTATTGGATATTTCATTTCCAACTCCATTTTAGCCATTTCCAACACTAACTTATCCTGAGCAGTCAACAACATTAACTTCTCTCGTCCCTTCCTACTTAAGGCATCAGCAACAACAGTCGCCTTTCCGGGATGATAGAAAATCTCGCAATCATAATCTTTGATTAGTTCCAACCATCTTCTTTGTCGCATGTTTAAGTCCTTTTGTGTAAAGATATACTTCAGACTTTTATGGTCAGTATATATCTCACACCTCTCTCCGTAAAGATAATGTCACCAAATCTTAAGGGCAAACACCAATGCCGCCAACTCTAAGTCATGACACCCCCATATCCGGGTACTTCATTTCCACCGAATTTGGTGCTCACTTATCAAAAACTATTATATCTAACTACCCATATTCAAAGGATAAAGACATAATTTAAATTACTTAAACAATAATCTCTCCCATTAAAGGGTTACATCATAATCTCAAAATAAATCCCAGGTAATCTATCTTCAAATTATTACATCAGTTTGCGGAATACATTATAAAATAAAACAAATCTTAAACTTCAAACATTTAAACAATTTTTCATCACTTAGACATCTTGCCCTTTCCCTTGCTAGTAGATGGATCATCACCTCTTTCAACTTTAGCTGTATTGTTTAATTGCAAGAGTGAGCAAACAATTGCTCATTGACATAAAGATAGTATAATAACAACATGAGATTTAACAACGAATACTGAATGGAAAATAACTTGTTCGACGAATCAAAATAGAAAACAAGTTTGAACTTTAATTATCTGAGGGTCTTATGACCACGAACTATGTCCACGGTGTTTAGGTATTATTACTTTAACCTCAACCGGCGTTAGACTGTACAGAATCTTCTTAACGTACTCAGGGGGGTCAGTCCTTTGTACCATGCATTGTGCACAAACATCTATATGTTACACGTACAATATCCCCTATGTTAGGGTTGCTCGTCTCATATTGGATTTAGAATTTCCGCACTAAAGAAAGTTTAGTTTAGAACTAGCTTATCAATGTTTTCTAGAATTTTAGAACACTATTCGAATATAGATTAATTCAATTAATAAAGGTTTGTTTACTACTTGAAGATCTAATACGATGATAAAGCTTTGAACAAGTTTATCAAAGTCAAAGACTAATTAACAATAATATATAATTGAGTAAACATGGTATACATGCAAGGTGCTATAGAGGAGTTTAAACAATCTTCCTTGAATCAATGAATTAGAACAATATAAGCTTTGAATAATAATTGGGAATCTAAATCTCGCTTAATGTAACGAAATAGGTTACATAAGCTTGAACAAACATACGCAAGATAGGTTAAGTTTGCTCATCTTCATAAAGAATGTTAGGAAATTTCACAATAATAATTTAAGAATGGGAACTTGCATTCAATACGAAAAGAATGAAGTTAAAAAACTTTGCTCAATGTAAAGAGTTAAGATTTAAGAACTTGCTCAATAATAACAAGGTAGAGTTAGAAAACTTACCTTGATTGTAAGCTACACAAATGAAATAATCTCCAATTACCTTACATATATCATCGAAATCGCAACAACAATTAATTGTATGAATATTAACTTTAGGGTTTAAGACATCATTTAGGTCATAACCCTAACCTAGCACCTAACCATTTAGGTTAACATACTTAACGCTTCTGAAATTACACATTGATCAACATAACTTAGCCGTTCAACTCTATCTTTCGAAAACATCTCATTTGGTTTCATTTTATAACTTATTTAAATAATTATTTCAAATCTTTGTACTTTGCATTTCAACACATTAACATCTGTTATTATAGTTTATAACATGTTTTAACATCATTAACATACACACTAGACTAACACAAAGTCGATATATGCGACCTACAAAACAAGCGGAGACCTCACTTTTCGATTCGAGGTGTGTAGCACAATTTGTGCCACACTTAGGCTTGGGACCGAAGCCTTGTTGTCTTTGTTTTGCCTTTTTTTAATCGTGGCAATTTCTTGCCATTGTTCAGACAGACGTAGAGGCGGCGGTGAGCGATGGCAAAGTTTTAGCCCAACAAACACAAATTTCACCCACCAAACACTGAAATTAACATCTACAATTGGTACAGACTAATACAAACATGATTGCTAATATTTACAACCAATTAACACAATTTATCATCAACTTTAACTAGTTTAATTTCTCAAAATTCCATGTTTTCATATAAAACTCCATTTTTGAACTTCTTACAAAAAAAATCATCTTGACATCTCAAAACTTGACCAAAACACTTAATTCAAATTATGTTATGCTCGTATCTCAATGAACTACCATATGCAAGCTCAATTTACGCTTTTTATCGTAAATTGACCACTAAAATTGGTACTTTCTAAGGCCGTAAAATATGGACATAAACACACATTATTTTCATTTTCTTCCTACATCCAATTTCTTCACAATTTGATAAGCGATACAACATCGCATACAAGATGACAATGATTCTACAACTTAATCCACACCATATACACAACATATAGAGCCACAAACCCACAAAATCAATTTCGGAGAGAATAGAAAATCACAAGTCCGTGAATTAGAATTAGCTATACCTTAATCTTTGATTGTATGCTACCAAAGGATAGTGACTAGGTTTAGTAATCCTCTCCCTCCTCTTGAAATCTCATAGAATTCCCTCCTCAAAACCACTGACTTCTCTCACCCTCTGTGTTTTCTCTATTGTCTAGCCTTAGGGAAGAATAAAACGCGTAAAATATAAATTGACTCCCACTTCCCTACTAACGTTAGGTACAAAACAAACAAGTAGCGTCAGTTAAAAAAAACCAAAGGCCACAAGGCCATGTTTGGCTAACCATCTATTTCCCAACCCAATTATTATTATATTATTTATATTACATAGTTTCCAATTATCACACATATAACCATTTTAATAATTTAGACTAATAAAAATAAAAATCTTATTATCATTATACTTATAATTTAATAAATAATTATATATCCAATTTTATTAATAAATTAGACACACCACTTTATTTATTTTATTTGTTTCCATTAAATTAAATAATTCATTTAATTTAATTATTTTCTTTAAATATTAAACAATTGATTTAATTTAATTATTTCTTAAATTAAATCCTTCAATAAAATTATCATTATTCAATTTAATTACTAAATTAATTCACCACAATTATCAATTATTTATTTTCCTTAATAAATAAATTATTTAAAATATTTATTTAATTCGATAAATATTTAAATTAAATATTGAGAGATATATCAGTCATAGTGGCTTGGAGTCTGTCTTGAACTAAATTATCTCCTGCTGTTGTCAACATTTTTCACTCTTCATTGATTAGAGATATCTTCTCAACCATTTCATTGAAATTCTTGATAGCTCTACTCCATAGGAATTTGGTAAGTATGGTTGGGGCGGGCTTTTGTTGAAC